>CM042417.1:11465555-11615555 GCA_023634145.1 Thymallus thymallus | reverse complement strand
TTTTCCTCTCTTTTCTCTCTCTTTTCTTTCTCTCTCTCTTTTCTCTCTCTCGGCTAGCCTATTTAATCTAGTTGGTCCTATGTGGGATTGTTTTTCCCTGCCCAAACCAGGTTGGTAAAAGCTCTTTAGTTGAGTTAAGGTTTCTGTCTCAGACATAATTCTGGTGGTCCAGTGGATTTGGTATAAACCTTTGCTGAACACATATTGCCTACATTGTACAAAAAATAAATACAAAAATATCAACACATATAGTTTTGAGATTTCAACTTGAGATCAATTATAGTTTTAGGGGGGGCGATTGCTTGTTTTCTCAATGAACTCAGGAATATCAGGTTTCCTATGCAAATATTTGCCATTCTGCCGCCATTTCCAGGACATTGAAAAGGCATCTTTTCCGGACTTAGACCAAACATAGACCGACCAAAAACCAGTGGTGGAAAAAAAAAAAAACTGTCATATTTGAGTAAAAGTAAAGATACCTTAATAGAAGTATTTGGTTTAAAATATACTTAAGTATCAAAAGTAAATGTAATTGTTAATATATTTAATTATCAAAAGTAAAAGTATAAATCATTTAAAATGTTTTTATATTAAGCAAACCAGAACACCATTTTCTTATTTTTTTATTTACTGATAGCCAGGGGCACACCAACATTCAGACATAATTTACAAACGAAGCATGTGTTTAGTGAGTCTGCCAGATCAGAGGCAGTAGGGATGACCAGGGATGTTCTCTTGATAAGTGTGTGAATTGGACTATTGTCCTGTCCTGTCCTGCTAAGCATTCAAAATGTAACAAGTACTTTTGGGTGTAAAGGAGAATGTATGGGGTAAAAGTACAATATTTTCTTGTTGAATGTAGAAAAGTAAAAGTTGTCAAAAATATAAATATTAAAGTAAAGTACAGATATTTTTTGTATTTATTTTTACAAAATTTTCTTCCCAATTTCGTAATATCCAATTGGTAGTTACAGTCTTGTCCCATCGCTGCAACTCCCGTACGGACTCGGGAGAGGCGAAGGTCGAGAGCCGTGCGTCCTCCGAAACACAACCCACCAAGCCGCACTGCTTCTTGACACAATGAACGCTTAACCTGGAAGCCAGCCGCACCAATGTGTCAGAGGAACCACCGTCCACCTGGCGACTGAGTCAACGTGCATGCACCCAGCCCGCCACAGGAGATGCTAGAGTGCAATGGGACAAGGACAACCCGGCCGGCCAAACCCTCCCCTAACCCGGACGACGCTGGGCCAATTGTGCATCGCCTCATGGGTCTCCCGGTCGCGGCCGGCTGCGACACAGACGGGGCTCGAACCCGCATCTGTAGTAATGCAGCTTGCCTTAGACCACTGCACCACTCGGGAGGCCGATACCCCCAAAAATGACTTAAATAGTACTTTAAAGTATTTTTACTTAAGTTCTTTACACCACTGCCAAAAACCAATACCTGTGGATGTGGAAATCAAGGCCGGTCCGGAACTGCACCAAAAAAAGACGTCCAAAAGGCATCGGCCCGTGCTTACTGGGGTGTAGCCTACAGTGTTGCCTGAAATTGAATTTTAGGAATGCCCATCTATCTACTGTATGTGGTAAGCCTACCGGTTGTAAAACACCAAAAAAAGACTGGGGTGAAATTGGGGTGAAACTTCTGGACAAAAGTTGTGATTGTCCATTCGTCTTTGACCTGTCCTGTTTTAAGGATGTGTTTGTTAACATGACAGTGCATTTTTTTATTTGACTAAGTGCCATTTAAGGTTAGGCTATTTGATCAGAGAAAGCTGCATGATGTAAAAAGTGTCCATCTCATTACATATATCCATTTTATCTGTAGCCTGTAGGCTACAGAAAAAGTCACATACAGTTTCTACCATATCCTATATCTGCTACATAATTTATGTTTGATAATGTTTTGGACGGAACGTTGGTGGAGCACTGCAGAGATGCACCTCTCCAACAGCACCCTGGAGAGGCATGCTGGGAATAGACAAAGTAGGCACTGCTTATCAAAGGGCGGCATCAGCGCTCACCTAAAAAGCCCACATACCACTGGTTGAGAGAAATTGTCATTGATTTTGGGCAGAGTTATGTGGGGTTTTATGTGTTGTTGGAGTTGCGTCTTGGTCAGTTTATCTCAGAAAATGCTGCCCTTGCCAATCTGCCGCCATAGGTGGCCGCCTAATCCTGCCTAATGAGCAGGCCGGACGTGATACAAGGACTCCCTAGCATGTGCAATGCAGCCCAATTACTCAGTACAGTTAATTCAATCACACAATGTCATTGTTCTACTATAGTGTTCATGTGGTTCTGCCGTTGCGCTGGACTTCTTCCAGATTATACAAAGAGGTGGCACTGACGCTCAAGTGTATAGCCTGCACACTGGAGGTCCTCTGTAGCTCATTTGGTAGAGCATGGTACTTGCAATGCCGGGATAGTGGGTTCGATTCTCCGGACCACCCATACTCAAAAAGTGTACGCACACGTGACTGTAAGTCACTTTAGATAAAAGCATCTACTAAATGGCATATATTATATTATTGCACAATTCCCTTATACTGCCTGACTTGTTTTAAAGACCGTTGAGTTGCAGTAGTTATTTTTAATGGTATGATTGGACCATGGTGCTTGCAACCCCAGGGTGGTACTGACTCCTGCATGGTACACATACTGGATATACAGTTAAACTCTGTAACTGTTTTAAAATCACCATTGGCCTCATGGTGAAATCCCTGAGCATTTTCCCTCCTCTCCGTTAACTAAGTTAGGAAGGACGCCTGTATCTTTGTAGTGACTGGGTGTATTGATACACCATCCAAAGTGTATTTAATAACTTCATGTTCAAAGGGATATTCAATGTTGTTGTTTTTACCCTTGTACCAATAGGTGCCCTTCTTTGCAAGGCATTGGAAAACCTCCCTGGTCTTTGTGGTTGAATCTGTGTTTGACATTCACTGCTTGACTGTGGGATCTTACAGAGATGAGGTAGTCATTAAAAAATCCTGTTAAACACTATTATTGCACACACAGTGAGTCCGTGTAACTTATTATGTGACTTGTTAAGAAAATTTTTACTCCTGAACTTTATTTAGGCTTGCCATATAAAAAGTATGGTTGAATACATTTAAGCTTTTCATTTTTAATTAATCAACAAAACTTTTGTGTTATTATGGGGTATTGTGTATAGGCCAGTGACATAAAAATTGAAATGTAATCTATTTTAAATTCAGGATGTAACAACAAAATGTGGAAGTCATGTGGAAGTCATGTGTTGTGAACATTTTTGTTCATAATGTTGCTTGATCAGTGGTTAGGATATTATCTGGCCAAAAGTAGGCTACATGAAAAGTGCAATACTGTTAGTGTGGGTTTTCAGTTATTATTTTTTTTTGTCAATCATGAAGCTCATCTGCATTTCCTGCGGTGCAGGAAAATTCTCAGCAGCAAAAGCGTGATCAAATGAAGATCCTATACCTGTAGTTTGGTTGATTGGTAGATACTTTGACAGCTTTGGTACATTAGCAGCTGAGGAACATATCACCATAAGGACAGACTAGGGGCTCGATTCAAACAGATCAGCTTTAGCCAACATCTGCATAGCGGTTGTTTTGGAAGTGTCGGAGGAGGAACTGTGTTAGAGCTGTGAAATCCACAATTGGCTCCCTGCATTATACCTAAAGCGGACATTGCCATTGGCTGTACGGAGATGCATTAACAGAAATACCATGCAGCGTTCTTTTCAAGTTCAAACACTGGAATATGAGATGTAATCTATACCTTGATTAGGATAATAGAAATTCTCATTATATTGTTGAATGAATTTGACATCTGAGCATAATTATTTCTACAGTATATAGCCTATGCTTTCTCGTTCTGAACTTCTAACGCAAGTGGGGCGGGTGTGACTTTGTGACAATGATCAAGAGCTGCTCACCGATTTGACGGCTCCGACACAGCCAAAACATCTGCTGAACGCTTGATCTGATTGAATCTAGGCCTAGGTCATGCCTCCTGTTTCAAAGCTGCTATGTTAAATGAGGTCAAGCAGAGCACCTCCCTATAGTGCTAGCTAGCTAGATAGCACAAGGTACAGAGGCACAGGCAGCGGGGCCTGTGTGTCTAACTCCAGTGTGTTTGTGTACGTGTTTCTGTGTCAGTCTGTACGCATGCGTGCTTAAGGCCCCAGCCCACGAGTACAGAGAGAAGACTATAGAAAGGGAGAGGGAAAAAGAGGGAGATCTCAAGGAAGGAAGAGCAGAGCAGTCGGCAGCAGCTCTGCATTTTAGGCCCCAGCCAGCGCCTGTGGACTTCTGTACAATGCTCCTCTCCTCCCTCATCCCCTTCTCTCCTCCCCCTTCCTCAGAGCTTATGTAAACAAGCCGTGGAGCCGGGGCAAGCTGGAGCTATTTTTAGCCACTTGGTGCTGCCGAGCACAAACTGGCTGCAGGGTCACATGGCTGCATGGCCAAATCAAAGGGAGAAACCCGCCAATAGGCTGTAAACAAAGGAAGGTCAGCCACAGAAGGGGGGAGGGAGGGAGACAGACTATGTCACTGAGGTGGTCTGCACACATACGAGATAGTAGTACATGGATGTTCGGGCAGATTAACACCCACAAAGATTGTACTACTTACACACATATGAGGTTGACTGCAGTGCACACACTAGCATAAACACACACAACCCTACGCTCAGACCCGAGAGACATGCACATACACATAGCTTAGCTTGTGCACTCATACAGTCCTGCCAAACACACAACCAAGCCCTATGGTTCACGGAACTCTCTTCTGTTCACAGGCAGAAGGCCTTAAGAGCACAAGCATTTGGCTACACCCACAATAACGTCTGCTAAACACGTGTATGTGACTAATAAAATGTGATTTGATTTGAGAGGACCTCATTGTGACGCAAGCTCTGATTACAGCAGCGTAGGCACGCACACATTTGTGATGGTAGTGGAGAGGGATCGGTAGGCCTTAGAGGTGTGTGTGTGTGTGTGTGTGTGTGTGTACACAGTCGGCTCATCCTTGTGAAGCCTCATCAGTGATAGGGAGCCCCCAGTGCCTTCCACCCCCTCCTTTGTCACTCAGGAGTGCGACAAGCTGTGTGTGTGTGTGTGCGAAGGAGACGTGAAAGCTAGCTGTCTTAGGAAAGGGGAGGGGACGGCCCCACACAGACTACATACACAGACCATTTTCTATAGTCATATAGCACAGGCAAACACACACACACACCTACTGCATGCTGCGTTTTATGATTATATACATATACACTGAGGGCCAAATGTTTGGAATATTACTCATTCAAGGGTTTTTCTTTATTTGCACTATTTTTTACATTATAGAATAAAAGTGAAGATATCAAAACTATGAGAACACATATGGAATCCTGTAGTAACCAAAAAAGTATGTTTGAGATTCTTCAAATAGCCACCCTTTGCATTGATGACAGCTTTGCACACTCTTGGCATTCTCTCAACCAGCTTCACCTGGATGCTTTTCCATCAGTCTTGAAGGAATTCCCACATATGCTAAACACTTGTTGGCTGCTTTTCCTTCACTGTGGTCCGACTCATCCCAAACCCTCAATTTGGTTGAGGCTGGAACCAAAAATCTCACATTTGGACTCCAGACCAAAGGACAAATTTCCACCGGTCTAATGTCCATTGCTCGTGTTTCTTGACCCAAGCAAGTCTCTTCTTATTATTGGTGTCCTTTAGTAGTGGTTTCTTTACAGCAATTTGATCATGAAGGCCTGATTCACGCAGTCTCCTCTGAACAGTTGATGTTGAGATGTGTCTGTAACTTGAACTCTGTGCAATCTGAGGTGCAGTTAACTCTAATGAACTCATGAAGCTGGTTGAGAGAATGCTATGAGTGTGCAAAACTTTGAAGAACCTCAAATATAAAATATATTTTGATTTGTTTAACAGTTTTTGGTTACTACATGAGTTATGTCATAGTTTTGATATCTTCACTTTTACTCTACAATGTAAAAAAATTTACAAATTAAGAAAAACCCTTGAATGAGGAATATTCCAAGCTTTTGGCCCCCAGTGTATCTATGACTTTGACTAATGTGTACGGCAGCTTCTGTATATAGGCCCCAAATGGCAGCTCCAATCCTGGTGGTAATGCATCTAAAATGGCGGATAGTAGGCCCATCCTTCTTCTTCTCCACCACCTGGTCCTCGTCAGTTCATCCCTTCTCTAGTTTACCTTCATTATTCCCTACATATCTTTTGGTCATTGTTTGTCCATGTGCAGATGTTTGTAGCCAGATAAAATCTAAAGACTGTGTGTGTGTGTGTGTGTGTGATGTACACTGTGATTCTTTGGCTAGTTTATGACTTCTCTCCCCAGTCAGTTAGGCCCAGCTGTTATGGCTTCTTTTCTCATATTGTTGGACTACATTTTGACATACTTGCATTCCTCCCGAGGTGGAGTAGGAGAGTGTGGTGCAGGGCGAGAGGTGTGTTTGTTTTATTCTAATCTAGGCTATTGTAGATGTATGGGTTTGTTTGTGGTTGTTTCATTGCCTATGGTTGTGTGTGTGTGTGTGTGTGTGTGTGTGTGTGTGTGTGTGTGTGTGTGTGTGTGTGTGTGTGTGTGTGTGTGTGTGTGTGTGTGTGTGTGTGTGTGTGTGTGTGTGTGTGTGTGTGTGTGTGTGTGTGTGTGTGTGTGTGTGTGTGTGTGCGAAAGCCAGCTAAGGAAGAGGAGGAGCGCTCTCTATCGACCCAGCTGACAGGGGTTGCCATGGCAACCCAGCTGCAGCCCAACGCAGGCACGGTCAGTCACTAAAGGAGGTGCTCTCGCTTCACCGATCTCAGTCAGAGGGTCGCCACCCAGAGGCCACCAGAGGAATAACACAAACAGAGCCTCGCCGTCTGCTGGGTTCGGTCAGTCAAGAGTCAAGAAGCTGGCCCTGTTCCTTTTGGATAAATCAAACGTCCCCAAACGTCCTATCACGGCTCTGCTTCTATTTCCGTCCCTGTTTTATTTATGGAAGTTAGTGATTGGACCAGCTGTAGAGATACAGACCTCTTTCTCACTTTCTCTCTCTCTCCCCATGAGCAGTTCCTCAAAAGTGTGTCCATAAATCTAGTCCTTTGTGTGTATGTGTGTCAAACTGGTGGGGCCTGCCCAGTGTATGTGCTGAGCTGTCCTTCCCTAAATAGAATAATACGTTTATAACATTAATGTGCAGTGCACCACAGTTTTTTGTAAATTATCCTTTAAACTACTACTACTTTATATATATATATATACAGTGGGGAGAACAAGTATTTGATACACTGCCGATTTTGCAGGTTTTCCCACTTACAAAGCATGTAGAAGTCTGTAATTTTTATCATAGGTACTCTTCAACTGTGAGTGACGGAATCTAAAACAAAAATCCAGAAAATCACATTGTATGATTTTTAAGTAATTAATTTGCATTTTATTGCATGACATAAGTATTTGATACATCAGAAAAGCAGAACTTAATATTTGGTAGAGAAACCTTTGTTTGCAATTACAGAGATTATACGTTTCCTGTAGTTCTTGACCAGGTTTGCACACACTGCAGCAGGGATTTTGGCCCACTCCTCCATCCAGATCCTTCAGGTTTCGGGGCTGTCGCTGGGCAATACGGACTTTCAGCTCCCTCCAAAGACTTTCTATTGGGTTCAGGTCTGGAGACTGGCTAGGCCACTCCAGGACCTTGAGATGCTTCTTACGGAGCCACTCCTTAGTTGCCCTGGCTGTGTGTTTCGGGTCGTTGTCATGCCGGAAGACCCAGCCACGACCCATCTTCAATGCTCTTACTGAGGGAAGGAGGTTGTTGGCCAATATCTCGCGATACATGGCCCCATCCATCCTCCCCTCAATACGGTGCAGTCGTCCTGTCCCCTTTGCAGAAAAGCATCCCCAAAGAATATGTTTCCACCTCCATGCTTCACGGTTGGGATGGTGTTCTTGGGGTTGTACTCATCCTTCTTCTTCCTCCAAACACGGCGAGTGGAGTTTAGACCAAAAAGCTCTATTTTTGTCTCATCAGACCACATGACCTTCTCCCATTCCTCCTCTGGATCATCCAGATGGTCATTGGCAAACTTCAGACGGGCCTGGACAAGCGCTGGCTTGAGCAGGGGGACCTTGCGTGCTCTGCAGGATTTTAATCCATGACGGCGCAGTGTGTTACTAATGGTTTTCTTTGAGACTGTGGTCCCAGCTCTCTTCAGGTCATTGACCAGGTCCTGCCGTGTAGTTCTGGGCTGATCCCTCACCTTCCTCATGATCATTGATGCCCCACAAGGTGAGATCTTGCATGGTGCCCCAGACCGAGGGAGATTGACCGTCATCTTGAACTTCTTCCATTTTCTAATAATTGCGCCAACAGTTGTTGCCTTCTCACCAAGCTGCTTGCCTATTGTCCTGTAGCCCATCCCAGCCTTGTGCAGGTCTACAATTTTATCCCTGATGTCCTTACACAGCTGTTTGATTGAGTGTGTGGAGTCCGTTTGATTGAGTGTGTGGACAGGTGTCTTTTATACAGGTAACGAGTTCAAACAGGTGCAGTTAATACAGGTAATGAGTGGAGAACAGGAGGGCTTCTTAAAGAAAAACTAACAGGTCTGTGAGAGACGGAATTCTTACTGGTTGGTAGGTGATCAAATACTTATGTCATGCAATAAAATGCAAATTAATTATTTAAAAATCATACAATGTGATTTTCTGGATTTTTGTTTTAGATTCCGTCTCTCCCAGTTGAAGTGTACCTATGATAAAAATTACAGACCTCTACATGCTTTGTAAGTAGGAAAACCTGCAAAATCGGCAGTGTATCAAATACTTGTTCTCCCCACTGTATATATATTTTTTTTTTTGAGGGGGTAGTCAGCTTTAATATTGCAGATTTTGGGTTCAATCAATGTAATTGTCTGCATCATTTCCAATGCCCCATATTTTCTTTTGTGTATTTTCCCCTAACCTGACCACTCCTCCCCTAATTGGAGTAAACTAATGGACAACAATACTTAGGCTTCTACTTCCAGCTTATACATACTATATACATTTTACGGACACAGTACATATTACACTAGTTATATATATTTTTTGTCCCACCCTTCAGCTACCCTCAACCCCTCCCATCTATCTCTGAGAACCTTTCTATTATCATAGTTTCTACAGATTTGTAAATTAATTATACAATTTTTACCAAGTGCATTATTATGTTATTGATCAAATGACTATGGCTTTTCAAGTCACCCAGCAGTGCTATTTGCTTTAGGTAAATGTTGTGATTTTTCATCCATTCCTGAACCTGCGACCAAAAACAAGCCACATATGGGCAGTACCAAAACAAGGGATCTAAGAATTCTGTCTCTTTGCAGCTAAATCTGCAGTCTTGGGATAGTTGTATCTCCCATATACATAACATTCTATTGATTTCAAGAATTTTGTATAATAATTGAAAAACTAATTGAATCTGGCGTTGTTTTGTGTATCGGTTCATAAACCATGTGCCTTGGATCAGCACATTGCAAATCTCTTCCAAACTATTTTGCAACCTGTATGGCACAGCGGTCATTTTTCTGGTCTTTAAATAGATCTCGTATACTTTTTTATTTATCACAAAACAATGTAGACCAGTTTTAGTCTTTAATGCAGGGACGACAGACAAGTTCTTTAGCTTCTCCTCCTTCCACTTTCCTGCTCCATTTTTAGCTGCATGTGTGACACAACTCCACCAGTCCTATTTATGATATTATTAACAAAGATAGTTAACTTTTTTTTTTTTCCTAAAAATATTGTTTTCCATCAATTAGTATATTTGAGTTTAACCATAATATTTTTTTTTATAATATTTGTTTTGTCATTTCTGGTGGATTAAACTGAAATGGTAACCAGCTTTCTATGGCTTGTTTTAAAAATAGCAATATTTTGGAGATTATTTAATAACCGAAAGTGAGAGGTTGTAATCTGAATGAAGGGAAAGGGGCTATTTTTGAACACTGGGTGAGCCATTCTTGTTAATCTGCTGGAGAACAAGTTTGGATTAAAGTATAAATTTTGTACGACTGAATCCTTTAGTGAGAGGTACAATGCTTTTAATATTTAATCATTTTAGCCCTCCGAATTCATATTCATTATATAAATAGGCCTGTTTATTTTTGTCAGGATTGCCATTCCAAATAAATTATTATTAATATTTTTTGCTCGTATAATTTTAAAAACAATTCGTTCAGGTGTAGGCAGGGACATAAAGTAAATAGGCTAACTGGGAAATGACTAAATAATTAATCAGGGTGATTCTTCCACTAATAGACAGTTATTTACCTTTCCATGGTAGCAAGATCAACTACTATTACTCGTTGGGTTGTAGCCATCATTTGTCCCATTAACAATTACCCATATTTTAACAAACTCATTTCATTTAGTTTCCCTAGCATAGGTTACTTATCGTAATTAACATTATCAACAAAAGTGATAGTGATGGTCCGTGTCGATAATTTTTGGTTTATTGTCCCAGCTCTAGTGTGTGTGTGTGTGTGTGTGTGTGTGTGTTTTTATATGCCCGCTCGGGGCTTGTATAATCTGTCTTTTTCGGAGAGGATCCATTCCCAGGGATATTTTTAGCCCCATCTCCCCTGCAGCTGGGTGTGTGTGTGTCTGTCTGTGTCTGTGTCTCTGTCTGTGTGCATTCTGTTAGGATGCAAAATGGCCCCGTCTTTCCTCGTATAAACTCTTTCCATTGCTAGGGAGAACGAGAGCTCCTATCACAGGCTCTAGTAGCACTAAGAATCCTCCTAACATAAATCTAGTCAACAAAATCCTAATGTTCTTCCTTCATTTCCCCACTAGACATCAATGGCAACCTATTCCCTATATCGACCAGAGCCCACATAGGTCTAAAATAGTGCACACTATATGAGAAATATGTTATATAATTTCAGACTAAAGCATTAATTTGGCCAGAGCTAGGGTTTCATTGGTGAAAAGTAGTACACTATATAGGGCTTCATTTCAGACACAGACCTGGATGGAGATTTTTATTTATTTAACTAGGCAAGTCAGTTAAGAACAAATTCTTATTTACAGTAACTACCTGGTTATTTCATTACTGTAAAATAAAGATTGAGTCAGTTGGACTTACCTAAGACACATAGTGTGATCATTGTCATAACACACAGACCTACATATCAGTCAGTTCCTAGAACTGAATTCTTAGGTAAAAACACACCGTCAAATAAACCTGTATAGGGTCAGCCATAGTAGTACGGCGCCCCTGGAGCAAATGAGGGTTAAGTGCCTTGCTCAAGGACACATCAACAGTTTTTTTTTTTTTTACCTTGTCTGCTCAGGTATTTGAACCAGCAACCTTTCGGTTACTGGCCCAACGCTCTAACCGCTAGGCTAGAGTTCGTAATTAAACGACTGAATATAGGAGTTGTGTAAATTCCTGTCGTTTTTTTGGCAGAGCCAGAGATAAGCAGGCCAGACTCACACACATAAACACCCAGCTGCAATTCAGACATGTAACACTAGAACCAGACAGAGCTATTTTTAGTGCACTGATCTGGTGTATTACTGAGAGTGTGTGTGTGTGTGTGTGTGTGTGTGTGTGTGTGTGTGTGTGTGCGTGCACGCACGCGCATGTTTCTGTGTCTTTATGAATGCATGTGTGGCTCAGTTGGTAGCGCATGGCACTCGCAACGCCAGGGTTGTGGGTTCGACTCCCACGGGGGACCAGTATGAAAATGTATGAACTCACTACTGTAAGTCGCTCTGAATAAGAGCTTCTGCTAAATGACCGTAAATGTAACATACATAGTGTGAAATGGGTTCATTCTCCAACCTTACATATTTGCCTTTATACCATAACTTGTGGTGTAAAATAGTATAGGCCGTCCGGATCCGTTTGATTAAACAAATATATATATTTTTCTCCCTGTTATTTAAACCTGTCAGGTTCCTCTGATAAAGCCATTCCCTGTGAGTTGTGTTGTTGTTTTGGTGACTGACCAGATTTCCACAACAGCCACTCAAAATGTGGAAACTATTGATCCCATCTTTCCATTCAACCAATAAATTGCACCAGTCCAGTAGATCTAGTCTATGAGTCTAAACAGCAGGGCCGCATTGGTCTGTTTGTGGATTAACAGGTCAACCTTGCATTTAATGTTGGTAGAAGGGGATAATTAATTATGAAACTTGACTGTGTTGCTGTAGCCTTTACTGTGTGTGTGTGTGTGTGTGTGTGTGTGTCTTTCCCCCTGTCTCTTCTACCGCAGGGACACACACTCACACACACCCAGAGAACATACAGCTTGTGCACAGTGCACACCAGAGCGAGAGGCTCTCGTCTAGCTCTGGCAGGAACTAATTGCAGTCTTATGTAATGGGACAGGAAAAGGGGGACATAAATAGGCGGGGACATGCTTTGCTGCCCTCTGCTGGGAAAGGATGGTTCAGTGCTGGGATCAGCCCTGCAGTAGTATTATAGTCTGTCGTCATAGGGATATAGCTATGTAGTGAGGTGAAACAATCAGAAGTCTACAGATAGAAATGCAGTGAATAGAACAGACCTCATTCTATATCTTACAAAATATATTTTCTCTATGTAATGAGATGAGATATTCTGGATTTGATTGTTCTATGCTAGCCATCTAATCCACTGTTTGATAGAAAGAGATGTTGCTTTGTTGTACTGTGTATTTCTCCAGAGTTGGCATATCACACATCCACACTGTCCTTCCCTCTTCTCCTGTCCCTAACCACTGACTGTCTCAGAGCCCCAGCTCCAAAACCAGACGCCATATCCAGCCATATGCTGCATCTAGCCAGGAACACACTTGGGTGTTGTTGTTGTTTGTGTGTCTCTGTCTGTGTGTGTGTGTGTGTGTGTGTGTGTGTGTGTGTGTGTGTGTGTGTGCATGAATGCGTACATAAGTGTGCATGAGATTTAAAGCACACTGGCAACAGACACATTAGTGCCTTTCCTTAGTTTAAATGTGTAGATTCAGATCTTAAGCTACTGTTCTTTAGATCCAGGGCAGTGTCGTATAATGATGTTTTGTTTTGCAGCTTCTTGGACAGAATTGAGTCGGTGAGGTCGAATGACTACACACCAACAGATCAGGTAAGATGACTTTTCAACGATCTAGAGCGTGGCTAAAAATGTGGTGATAAAATGACATGTCAAATGTTACCAACCGTAGCTGTATAGCTTAATCAATAAGCACTGTGTAGGAAAACATCATACACTTTTAGTCTCAGTCTCTGTCTTTCTCTCTGTCTCTCTCTCTACCTCCTCTTTTCTACTCATTCCTTTTGTGCATCTCTTCATCTCTGTGCTCCTCTTGTTCTGAACCCCAGGACTTGCTTCGCTGCCGAGTTTTGACTTCAGGGATTTTCGAAACAAGATTTCAAGTCGACAAAGTGAACTTTCAGTAAGTGTCCCCTTTCCTTCATTCTGATGTAATGGTACCCAACGTTGTCTGTTGTATTAACTATATGAACTGTATGAACAGTGTACTGTACATGGCCATTGTGGTTTCATATTATAATGGAAGTGTCCCTTCCTTGTGGTCACACGGTCGTTTTTCATTTCAGTTTGTTACGAACCGGCTCGTAGCCCGTAACAAAGAGGAAGACAACGAGGAGATAAAGAAATAACAAAAATATATTTATTAAACAAAGTGAACTATATACAAATAACAATCGTGTGTGTAGTGTAAGTGAGTGGATGCGTGCCTAGATGGTGATAAAGATTCTCTGGTCCGATGAAACCAAGATTGAACTCTTTGGCCTGAATGCCAAGCGTCACGTCTGGAGGAAACCTTGCACCATCCCAATGGTAGTGGCAGCATCGTGTTGTGAGGATGTTTTTCAGCGGCAGGGACTGGGAGACTAGTCATGATCGAGGGAAAGATGGACAGAGCAAAGTACAGAGAGATCCTTGATGAAAACCTCCTCCAGAGCGCTCAGGACCTCAAACTGGGGGCGAAGGTTCACCTTCCAACAGGACAACGTCCCTAAGCACACAGCAAAGACATCGCAGGAGTGTCTTTGGGACAAGTCTCTGAATGTCCTTTAGTTGCCCAGCCAGAGCCCGGACTTGAACCCTTCTGAAATACATCAAAAGCAATTTGCATACCGCCCCAACATATCCACAGATGACACTCCACACTTCCCTTACTCACCTCTCACCTATGTGAGAATGCTGTTCATTGACTACAGCTCAGCATTCAACACCATAGTGCCAACAAAACTCATCACTAAGCTAAGGACCCTGGGACTAAACGCCTCCCTCTGCAACTGGATCCTGGACTTCCTGACGGGCCACCCAAGGGTGGTAAGGGTAGGTAACAACACATCTGCCACAGTGACCCTCAACACGGGGGCCCCTCAGGGGTGCGTGCTTAGTTCCCTCCTGTACTCCCAGCAAGACTCCAACACCGTCATTAAGTTTGCTGACGACACAACTGTGGTAGGCCGACAACGATGAGACAGCCTATAGGGAGGAGGTCAGAGACCTGGCCGTGTGGTGCCAGGATAACAACCACTCCCTCAACGTAATCAAGACAAAGGAGATGATTGTGGACTACAGGAAAAGGAGGACCGGGCACACCCCCATTCTCATCGACGGGGGTGTAGTGGAGCAGGTTGAGAGCTTAAAGTTCCTTGGTGTCCACATCACCAACAAACTGTCATGGTACAAACATACCAAGACAGTCGTGAAGAGGGCACGACAATGCCTATTCCCCTTTCAGGAGACTGAAAAGATTTGGCATGGGTCCCCAGATCCTCAAAAACTTCTACAGCTGAACAATCGAGAGTATCCTGACTGGTTGCATCACCGCCTGGTATTGCAACTGCTTGGCAACCGACCATAAGGCGCTACAGAGGGTAGTACATCACTGGGGCCAAGTTTCCTGCCACCCAGGGCCTCTATACTAGGTGGTGTCAGAGGAAGGCCCAGAAAAATTTCAGAATCCAGTCACCCCAGTCATAGACAGTCTCTCTGCTACCGCACGGCAAGTGTTACCAGAGCGCCAAGTCTAGGCTTCTTAACAGCTTCTACCCCCAAGCCATAAGACTGCTGACAATTAAGCAAATAGCCTATTTGCATTGAACCCCCCCCACCCATTTTAGTTTTTACACTGCTGCTACTCGCTGTTTATTATCTATGCAGTCACTTTACCCCTACCTACATGTACAAATTACCTCGACTGACCTGTACCCCTGCACATTGACTCAGTACCGGTACCCCTGTATAGCCTCGTTACTAACCTGTACCCCTGCTCATTGATTGACTCGGTACCGGTACCCCCTTTATAGCCTTGTTACTAACCTGTATACCTGCACATTGACTCGGTACCCCCTGTATAGCCTCGTTACTAACCTGTACCCCTCACATTGACTCTGTACCGGTACCCCCTGTATAGCCTCGTTACTAACCTGTACCTCTGCACATTGACTCTGTACCGGTACCCCCTGTATAGCCTCGTTACTAACCTGTACCCCTGCACATTGACTCTGTACCGGTACCCCCTGTATAGCCTCGTTACTAACCTGTACCCCTCACATTGACTCTGTACCGGTACCCCCTGTATAGACTCGTTACTAACCTGTACCCCTCACATTGACTCTGTACCGGTACCCCCTGTATAGCCTCGTTACTAACCTGTACCTCTGCACATTGACTCTGTACCGGTACCCCCTGTATAGCCTCGTTACTAACCTGTACCCCTGCACTTTGACTCTGTACCGGTACCCCCTGTATAGCCTCGTTACTAACCTGTACCCCCTGTATAGCCTCGTTACTAACCTGTACCCCTCACATTGACTCGGTACCAGTACCTCCTGTATATAGCCTCGTTACTAACCTGTACCCCTGTATAGCCTCGTTACTAACCTGTACCCTTGTATAGCCTCGTTACTAACTTGTACCCTGTATAGCCTCGTTACTAACTTGTACCCTGTATAGCCTCATTATTGTTTTTTTTTAAATTTTAGTTTATTTAGTAAATATTTTCTTCAAACTGCAGTGTTGGTTAAGGCCTTGTAGTAAGTAAGCATTTCTACACCTGTTGTATTCGGCACGTGACAAATAAGATTTGATTTGATATCAAGACATGTGAGTTAAATAGGCTCCTTCACACATTGGACCATACAGTCTGCTAAAGTGTTTCTCTCCCTCCCAGTATGTTTGATGTAGGTGGCCAGAGAGACGAGAGGAGAAAATGGATCCAGTGCTTCAATGGTAAGTTTGGATTATCTGTACGGTTTTACTGCCCACAATGTTGTTTTGTATGTGTACTGTTGGTGGTTCAGTGAACCATGCTCGCGTAATGAGTAACCTTACCTTAAACTGGAAGACTCGAGTTAGCTCCTGACCTAATGCCTAGGCTTTAGCTCAGCAGGCTAACACCATCTTGAGGTGGAACAGGGACCATGTCACAGTAGCTCAGCATTGTATCCACTTCCACATTTTATATGGAAGAATTCATTAAAGGAAAATACCACTCAAACAAATACCAAAAGATAGTTTTCAAGTAGTCCATTTTTTTTACATGTATATTTATTAGTTCCAAATAAGACAATCAACAGTTACAGAAATAAAATAGTTTTTCAAAAATATAACAACAACAACAACCCAACATAAACAACAGATAAACAGAAGAGAAAATTACATTACCAATAATATGTATGTATTTTTTTATCATGCAGTCTCAGATAATGGAGATTACACTTCAACTATAGCCGATATTCATATAAAAAATGTAGAATATACAGATGTACACTTCTAATGCTTCTACATTATCACCGGTTTGCAAAAATAAAAACCGATCCCAAATATCATGGAACTTTGGGACTTTCTATTTCACTATATAAATTAATTTTTCAAGAGCCAGGTTTGACGTTAATGACCAAGTGAGGGGGAACTGACATACTTCCACTGGAGAGAAATTTAACGTCTAGCTTGTAATAGACAGAGGTCAACCATTTTCTTTTCTCTCCTATGTAAAAAGATATTCTCTGGGTAACGATTTAGAGGTAATCTCAGAGATATAGCTCAGCACTGAGCTCCAAAATATTTGTATCTCAGCACACTCCCTCGGACAATGATACAAGGTGCGTAAATGTGTGTTACATTTAACACACAGGTCTGGGATATTGGTGTCAAGTTTATCAAGCTTAACAGAGGTGATACTGTATGTTTAGTAACCACAAGGACCGTATGAGTATTTTGTAGTCAGCAAAATATGTAAAGATCTGTTGAAACAAACAAATCTATCCTAACAGTAAAACACTGAACCCCATTCCCCCGTCTCCCTAACCGAGACACCCAACGCTTCCCCTCCCACCTCGCCCTAATCGTAGAGTGTAGTCTGGTGGATGACTGATCCATACAGGGGAACAGTCTAACCTAAGCAGCGCTAAACAAAACAAAGTGTCTCCTGCCTTCTCTCGGCCATTACTCGTCACGAACGAAACCGAAGGCATATCTAGCAAATTGTTATGTGAAATATCACTTAAGTCTTTGTTTTGAAAAGTAGCAAAGAAGAACTCCACCTAAAACAGTAACGTTAGTTAGTTAAGCCTGAGATTAACGTTACAGTTTGGACAGTCCAAACTAGTTGTAAATGATCCGCAACACAGGGTCTGTAGCTAGTAGCTACCAAGTAACAAAAAATACAAAGTGTCACCAGTATAATGTGGACTAATGAAACAAATACTTAAAGATCGTATTTTAGTGTAGCTTTCCTTTAACATTACATGGTTTTACGATGTCACAGAGTCTGGTCCTCGTAATACACACCATTATGCTCCTATTTCTTTTAGACGTGACGGCCATCATCTTTGTGGCGGCAAGCAGCAGTTATAACATGGTCATAAGGGAAGACAACAGCACCAACAGACTCCGGGAATCCCTGGATCTCTTCAAGAGCATCTGGAATAACAGGTTGGTCCCGGTTACCTCATCAGGCTCTCTACCCTCTCCCAACTCAATTATGCCCTACTGAAAATGTCACATCAGATTTAGTAATAGGTGAATGTACCATTTGTATTCCATTTTGTTGTGATTTCAATATAATTTTTTTATATACTTGCAATACATTTGCAAACTGAATGAATTTCAAACCAGCTTTGTTTATTTTTCCATAGCAAATTCTTGGTGAAAATGTGTTTAGATTACATTGCAACACTACATGAATAATATCACCACTGGAGTATATATGATTGTAGGAGGATGTACTCTTAGTGATTGACAGAATTAATGGTAACAGACTGAAGCGTGCTTCCCATTTTTAGTTTTAATCGGTCTAGATGGTGAAACAGAAGCAGAAACATGAGTTGGACAGATATTTTATTTTGAAACCCACCTGTTCACATTCCACTAACTCTGACGCAGTGTCATTGCTTAAATGCCTGTCTAGTCACGTCATTCTTCACAATCTTTCTTTTCAGGTTTTTACGGACCATTTCAGTCATCCTGTTCTTGAACAAGCAGGACATGCTGGCTGACAAGATCTTAGCAGGGAAATCCAAACTTGAAGACTACTTCCCTGAGTATGCTCGCTATACTGTGCCGGCCGAAGGTGGGTACTGAGATGTGCGGAAAACACACTGTTTCTCTAAGTAAAAGTTATTAGAAACTAGATCATAATAATTACGAAGATTTGTGAAGGACCTACAAAGTGAAGGACCTCCAAACCGATCCTCAAGATGTATACAAAGGTTAACCCATTTTGGCAAGTAACACTTTTGAAATTTGTGAATCAAATGGAATAATTTGCGCTGGTCCTGGAAGAAACCTTATTTAGAGCTTATACGACCCTCTAACTTATAGATATCCCAGGGACTCAATTGCAGTATGTAAACAATCAACCGTCAAATTAAATCACAGAATAGTTTGGAGCACACAGAGCACTGGTTAGAGATGCTCCATAAACATTTGATTGCAGATACCGTCATCAGGTACTGCACTACATCCAGTCCTAATGATATGGTATCCTTGTACTGATGAAGCGGGATTTCTTGTCTCTTTGTCTCTTTCTGAACAGCCGTTCCAGACCCTGGAGAGGACCCTAAAGTGACCCGGGCCAAGTTTTTCATCCGAGATGAGTTCCTTGTATGTACCGTTTTCATTCTATGTACTGACTCTAGACCCTTGTGTTGTAGTGTTAACCATTTCAGGTTTGGGGCCATTTCCATTTCAGTTCAGGAAGTTAACAGAAATGTGCATGTCTCCCCGCAGAGGATCAGCACGGCGAGTGGCGACGGGAAGCACTACTGCTACCCCCACTTCACCTGCGCCGTAGACACGGAGAACATCCGCCGCGTCTTCAACGACTGCCGAGACATCATCCAGAGGATGCACCTGCGCCAGTACGAACTCTTGTGATTGGTCGCAGCCCACCATCCAGTCAGCTCTGGGCCAATCCCGGTGCAGTTTGTTTCCACTCCCAAAACACAAGTCCCTTTTACCACAGGGAACAGGAGAACTACTGAAGCATCACAATGCTGTCGTTCTGTTTGCTATTGTTGGTTTTATTTTGTTAGATTTTTGTTCTCCTTCTTTTGTTTTATTTATGGCCCATTTTTGACTCTTATTTTGTAGGTATTTTGACTTATTTTGTAGGTATAAGCGGAGATGGGAAAGTGTGTGTGCCTCAGTCTTTTATTTCAAATGCCTTTATTCTGTTCATTCCACTAAGCCTTTTTAGACATCTTGTTTTGTAGTTTTTTGATTTGAACTAGTCTTCTGTCGTTTCTGTTGTGGTTGAATCTGGACCAGCTGACGTCCACACATGTCAGAGGGAGTGTGTGTGTGCATTTGTGCGTGTGTACATGAGAGAGTTGAGGTATCTGATGAGGTGTTGGTTCCAGACTTAGCACCAACCTTCTGACACTCCTTTGCATGGATGACTGCTTTTTCTCGCTCTCTCTCGCGCGCTCTCTCTCTCTATTCTGCTCTGAGGACTTGATGAAGGAGTGGGGCGGTGGGGCGGGCAGGCTGGAGATGTAATGCACTTTGCATCAAGTAACTTAACGCCGTCAAGGAAGTATACAAATGATGTAGCACCAAGATATTTATTACTCTGTCACTTTTTATTTGTATTGTTTTATTGCAAGATGATGGAGAGAGAGGCTTTCAGACCGCCTTTGTGTGGATGCTGAGAGCTGTAGAATTAGCACAGAGGGGGTGGGGCTTGTGGGAGACCAGGAGGATGCTGGGAGTTTGAGTCCAATTCACCTCCTGCCGTAGGGCAGCAGCAGCGTTCTGCCACATGTCTAGATGGAAAGAGAAATACCACACACACTTTGATTTGCCCACAGACAGTCCTTTTTGACTTAGATCCTCTTGGGCAATAGTTCTAAATATATATAAATATATATAATATATTTTTGTTTTTGTTTATTATCTTGCACACTCTGCAAGGTTGATTATCTTGTACAGACTGCAAAATGTAATGTTATTTTGTACAACTTTATTGAGAAAAAAACAACTTGTAGAATATCTTTGTGCCTTGATAATGGCTGTACCTGTAAATTGAGCTCTGATGTATGTTTTTGACTGCGCTGTACAGCTTGATGTCAAACTATCTGACAGTAGAGACTGCAGGTAGGGAGTTTCTCTCTCTCTGTAGAGGTTAGTTTTTCTGGTTTATAAAAAAGGAACACGTTCTTTAGTAGAAAACGGAGGAAAAATTAGCGAGGGGTAAAAAAAACACAAATCCTGTATACATTATGCAAATTAACCACTTATCTGCCGCAGTGACCCCAGGTCGCAGCCAGAGACATGCCTTCATCCTCTTTCGTTTTGACGGTGAAAATGTATATTTTTATTTCTGATTATCAGCTTTAATACATTGGAAGATCCATTGACGTGTCCAAATCGCAACCTGGCGTTGTTTTGCTACAGTAGGAAGCATCTTTTTTTAGATATAAAGTGTGTATGAGATGTATACATGCGCGTGCCAGTAAATGTGTGTGTGTGTGTGTGTGTGTGTGTGTGTGTGTGTGTGTGTGTGTGTGCTTCAAAGCATGCATGTACTGTAAAACATATATACACACATGTACTCATGCATTGTATATGTACATTGTACATATGCATTTTATATTAATATATATGTACATATACATTTATAAAGATATACATATATTCTATAAATCTATATGTACAATTATACATAGTAATGTGTGTGCCTATGCTTATACATATTTATGAATGTCTAGAATGTATGTATGCATACAGATGCATAGGCATCAACTTATATAGAATGAGACGAGATGAGAAAATAGTGATCCTTTGGCCATGGAGAGCCCTTCACAATGGCACAGGCATTGTGAGTGTGTGAGCACAGTTAGATAGGCTATTCTTTACACTGAACAGAAGCTTTCAATGTGCAAGTCTATTCTGGGAGTGAGGAGGTAGATGTGATAACTTTTGTGTCAGGCCTTTTAAGGAATACAAAAAGTATTTTTATTTTAATAAAGAGGCACATCAGAAGACCTTTGTTTTTTTTGTTGGTTTGTCTAAACTGAATATGCGGGAAAATATGACACTTATGTACACTTTGTATATGCATAAATTACAGTTGCAAGAAACCCAGTTCCACCGTCTTCCCTCGACCTCTTTTGTCCAGGTCACATGTAAAGGTCAAAGATGGCCCTGCCATACCTGCCATCCAGGCTGTATCACACAATTGGCCCAACGTCGTCCCAGTTTTTTCCGGTGTAGGCCGTCATTGTAAATAAGTTTGTTCTTAACTGACTTCCCTGGTATAAAGGTAACATAAAAAAATGTAAATAAAATAATAATAGCTTACTCACCGGTACATCAAAGATAAGTTAAACACATTCAGCTGCCAATAATTTATAAAGAGAAACAACCACAGATAAAATCTCAGCGCACTCCATTAAAATGGACCGATAAAAGCTGTCGGAGCAACGAAGGCCCTGTAAAAGGTGCTGTTGGCTTGGATGTCAGGAGTGTCAACTGTACAGTCTTTTTGGCCTCAGGGATGAACATGGGGCCTGGGTCGGTGAGGGGGTCAAAGGTGACCGGTCACACAGATGAGACGTCCCCTACCGTTACTTTGATTTCAATCACACGTTTGGGCATTTGCTACCCTGAATGCTTCTTCAGGGGCCTTTTTTTATGTGGCCTGCCAAGGGAATATTTGATCTAGGGGAAACACTATAACAGTCACAGGCCCTTGTGCTTGCCCATGAGGCTGGTGGCAAGGAGCATGAAGCTCTTGTGGAGGTGGGCCATGAGCAGGAGGGAGACGACCATGGCTGTGGCGCTGTAGATGGCCACCACGCTGCTCTCCTCTGGCAGGAAGCACTTGGCCAACTGGAAGTCCATGGGAGAGAAGGTGCCCTGCAGAGAGAGAGGTTGTGTACCCATCTAACTCTTTATTTAAATTCAGGAAGTAAACTTGAATTGACCCCAACCCTGACAGTTAGTTACCAGGATGAAGCTGGGGTTGTTGCGGTTTCTCCAGCTGAAGGAAGGACTTCTGCTCTCTGGGTGCTTGTTGTCATGAACACCCTTACAGGCACTGTGGATGTGGCCAGGCTGTACAGAGGGTAGTGCTGCCCCCAGAAGGTCAACAGACGGTAAATAGATGTTTTATTGTCACATACACCAGATAGGTGCAGTGAAATGTGTTGTTTAAAGGGTCAACCATAATAGTACGGCACCCCTGGAGCAAATGAGGTTAAAGTGCCTTGCTCAAGGGCACATTGACAGATTTTCACCTATTTGGCTCAGGTATTTGAATCCGCTACCTTTTGGTTACTGGCCCAACGCTCTAACTGCTAAGCTACCTGCCGCCCTTACTACATTACATGAGTGAACTATGCTAATGAGTGCTTACAATACAGATGCAATCAAATACACTCAGTGGCCACTATATTAGGTACACCGGGTCGGACCCCCCCCTTTGCCTCCAGAACAGCGTGGATTCTACAAGGTGTTCCACAGGGATGTTGGTCCATGCTGACGCGATGGCATCACGCAGTTGCTGCAGATTGGACGGCGGTACATTCATGCTGCAAACAGCCCATTCCATCTCATCACAAATATACTCTATTGGCTTTGGTCAGCAACAATGTTCAGATCGTTGCTCAATTGGTATCAAGGAAAACATTCCCCACACCAGTACGCCACCAGCCTGTACCCTTGACTCCTGACTGCCATCTGCAATAGGAACTGGAATTCGTCGGACCAGGGAATGTTTTGTCACTCCTCAATTGTCCAGTGTTGGTGATCGCATACCCACTGGAGCGAATGGAAGTGGAGCGAATGGAATGGCACCAAACACATGGAAACCATACTGTATGTTTGATGTATTTGATACCATTCCACCTATTCCGCTCTTATTTTTAGCTGATAGGAGTGGGACCCGGTGTGGTTGTCTGCTGCAATAGCCCTTTCGTGACAAGGATCGACGAGTTGTGCGTTCCTAGAGATGGTTGTCCTTCTGGAAGGTTCTCCCATCCCCACAGAGGAGCTCTGTCAGAGTGACCATCTGGTTCTTGGTCACCTCCCTGACCAAGGCCCTTCTCCCCCGATAGCTCAGTTTGGCCGGGCGGCCAGTTCTAGGAAGAGTCTTGGTGGTTCCAAACTTCTTCCATTTAAGAAGGATGGAGGCCACTGTGTTTTTGGTACCCTTCCCCAGATCTGTGCCTTGACACAATCCTATTTTGGAGCTCTACGGACAATTCATTTGATCTCCAATCAATTGACCACAGGTGGACTCCAATCAAGTTGTAGAAACATCTCAAGGATAATCAATGGAAGCAGGATGCACCTGAGCTCAATTTCGAGTCTCATAGAAAAGGGTCTGAATACTTATGTAAATAAGGTATTTCAGTTTTTTATTTGTAATACATTTGCACAAATCTAAAAAAAAACAGTTTTTGCTTTCTCATTATGGGGTATTGTGTGTAGATTTAAGGTGGGAATTTTTTTTTGAATCCATTTTCGATTAAGGCTGTATAACGTAACAAAATCTGGAAAAGGGAAGGGGTCTGAATACTTTCCGAATGCACTGTATATAGCAAATCCACGTCTACGTGACTCACCGTCTGTAGGAGCAATCCATTTTCATGAATGGGGTGGTGTACCTTATAAACTGACCTTTGAGTGTATATTGGCACCCTTGCATGATTCAAGAACAAATAAGCCCTTTACCAAGAAGACTGCAATGACCTATAGTAAGTCCCATTTAGCTCAGTCCTGTGTAGCTCAGTTGGTAGAGCATTGCGCTTTCAACACCAGCGTTGTTGGTTCGCAAAGGGGACCAGTATGAAAATGTATGGATATACATCTGATAAATGACTTACTGTAAATGTAAGCTAAAATGCTCTCTCTCAAGCACATGCTGGGTTTCCCTTTCTGTGACAGGACAACAACGTCAGCAAAACAAAGGAGCTGATTGTGGACTACAGGAAACGACAACTGAGCATGCCCCCATCCACATTTATGGGGCTTTAGCGGAGCGGGTCGAGAGCTTCGGGTTCCTCGGTGTCCACATCACTAAGAATTTAACATGGTCCACACACACCAACACTGTTGTGAAGAGAGCCCGACAATGTCTTTTCCCCTTCAGAAGGCTGAAAACATTTGTCATGGATGGGCCCTCAGATCCTCAAAAGGTTCTACAGCAGCACCGTTGAGAGTATCACCTCTTGGTGGAAACTGCTTGGCATCCGACCGCAAGGCACTACAGAGGTTTGTGCGTACGGCCCAGGCTCTCTGCCATCCAGGACCTCTATTTTTTGTCTCATCACATACACTGCTGCTACTGTTTATTATCTGTCACTAAGTCCTAGTTGTATGTACATATCTACCTCAATTACCTCGTACCCCTGCACATCGGCTCGGTACTGGTAGCCCTATATAGCCAAGTTATCGTTACTCATTATGTATCTATTATTACTTTTATTATTATGTGTTTTACTTTTCTGTTATTTCTCTATGTTCTTTCTCTCTGCATTGTTGGGAAGGGTCTGTAAGCATTTTCCTGTTAATCCACACCTGTTGTTTACAAAGTATGTAACGAATAGATGTTTTATTTTATGATTTTTTTTTTGACACGCACGCACGCACACACACCAAGTCATACCTGTAAGATGTTAGTACCTTATCATACGGCTTGACCGATGGCTCTGTGAAATCCACAATATCATTACAATCTATTTTGACATTAACAATGGGAGTAACAGTATGTTGACAATGTGTATGGAAAAGCTTTTATCTTTTGTGACAACATAATGATGACCAAGTTTCAAAAGACATTTAGGGCCAACATTTTTTGGGACATTCGTGGCTAAGGTTAATCAACATTTTTTTTGTTTGGCACTGAGTAACATGCAAAAGCCATATGTTGGCTCTGGGATTTGATTGCATCCGGGAGAGAAACAGCTTTATTTAGTCAACGCTCAAATCTCTGCTTCTCTCAAATGCCTGATAACCCCCGTTATCGGGCTCGCAGATGGGGCATCGGTCTCTGTGTGTACTGTGTGTGAGTGTTTGTGTGCTGTGTGTTGTTTGTGTGGCATTGATGAGGATGATGATTGTGATGAAGCTCACCTGCACAGAGCAGTTGAGAGCCTCAGAGAGGCTGTACAGCTCGTTCTCCACATGCTCGCAGATGAGGCAACGGTCTCCATGCATGGCCATACTGTTTACCAGCACAAAGCCTAATGGGGGAACACACACACACACACACACACACAAAATGTACATTAATGATGGGACAATAATGGAATCTAAGGAACACATCAATGTGACTAACCACAAACTGTTAAAATTTTGAGACAAGGTTATATGTTGCTATTTACAGATGAGTGACCTACTTGACTCACTTTTTGGTCACAATCCGGGCAGCGGTGACATTGAATACCCTCTCGAAGCGTTCAAGTTTGTACCAGTTCATCCCTGTCCAAAGAGAAAGAATGTTACCAAGTGTTTTCAAGGCTACCAAGTGAGCATCACTTGGAAGTCTCCATTTAACAGTGAGACTTCTGAACCTAACATGCTCATGACGGAAGCCGATGTCGTGGTTCCCAACGATGGCTTTTAGCTCCATATCACTGGGGTGTCGGAAGATCTGCTTAAAGCACGGCACGTCATCCTCCCAGTACCGAAGAACACAAGGTGCATATTCAGATGGTCAGAGGAAAAGTTGGTAACACTTTACTTGACACCCAGGGTCATAACATGTTATGACATGGTCCTAACCATGCCAGAATATGTCATAAGAGCTGGAATGACTTGTCATAACCTGTTATAATATGGTATTTAGACCTGTTGTGACATACTGTATATTGTGTTATTTGACAAGCATTTCGCTACACCCGCAATAACATCTGCTAAATACAGTATGTGTATACAACCGATACCATTTGATTTGATTTATGGCTGGTTATGACACCGACATAAGAGTGTCAAAACCTACAAAACCTACCACACAAGGCAAAACGTTCCATTACACCATAGCCTACTTGTCAACAGTATGTTTATGTTATATATATATATATTTTTTTATCATTGTAATTGCACACACATTGATGTCAGACATGCACCTACCCAATGCTCTGTTGCTGATGAATGCAGGAGCAGATTTCAGGAGCAGGACAACACACCCTCTTTTTGACTGATGGCTGATATATGATTATGATGGTCATAACGCTTTATGACAGTGTCATAAAGTGTATTTTCTTAGTCCGAGTAAAATTACAGTTATTTAAAATATGATGAAAAAAAGATGACTGTAAAGAATTCATTACAACAACAACAAAGGATTTATGAAACAAACTTTCAAATGAAAGCAAACTTCTTGGCAGAAACAAATTATGATTTTAATAAATGTGGGGTTTGACACTCATATGTAGGTGTCATAACCAGACATAAAATAACGCAATATATGTCACAACAGGTGTAAATAAATGGGTCATGACAGTGTTATGACATATTATGACATGGTTATGACTGTGTGATGGCTGGGTGTCAAGTAAAGTGTTACAGAGAAGTTTGAGCTGGGGTATCAACATCTGCCTTAACCCCTTTCAGCACTATACACAGTAGGATGTCTCCATCTACTCCCACCCCAAACCCTTTGGGCCACTACTGCTATTTACTTCCTCCATCAGTTGGATTGGGGCTACATCATGCCATTATGTCATGAGTGGAATAAATGATCGACAGTGTCGGTTAAAAGACATGATCACATATTATCCTGAGTAGTCCAGCTGTTGATGCTGTGTGAGGTCTAATAACCGACAGTGTCTATCAACAAACCTTTGGAGAGCTCCTTTTCCCCTCGTCAAAGATGTCTCCCAAAATGAAGACCACCTCTGGCTATAGGAGCCCCAGTGCTCTCTGGAAAGCCCTCTCCATCTGCCATTCTCTATCGGGAAAGAATGTACAGTACATTATGATTAGGGCAGGGAGTTTTCCTGACCATGTGGAAAGACCACTAAGAAGGACCAGTGGGAGAAACTATGGTTCCTGACTATAGTCATAGCCTACAATTACAACCCAGAGTTGTCCTTGGTCAGGTCTCATAAGGAATATCCCCTGGTCCTATTAATGATCTATAGGCCATGACTTCCCAGCATTACTAAGAGACAACCACCGATTGAAAGTATTCTTGTTCATCATGCTGTATAATGAATGAAACAAATCCTAGTAGAATCCTGTCCCAATGAAGAAAACTATTGAGACTGACCACTTTAACTTATTTTGTGGACCATGTGAACATGAGACATTGTTGTCACAATGGGCATCTGGTTGCCCTAGCTGGTGAAGTTGGATGCCATGGTGAATTCATAGTATCTGATATTAAAACGATTACTGTCTACTTTCCAACCCAAAGTGTTCAGTGCACACAGGATCAAAATCACGTTTTCACAGAATATGCAAATTCCAATAGTCCTGACTCAATCAGCTATGCACAAAATGCATGATATATGCTTTTTGTTTACAAGGATTTGACATGTGCGTCTGTGTCTTTTTTTTCTGTCACATGATCTGAGATTAAAATTAGAGTTTTGACCAATTAGACGTTTGTATTGCACTTTCATTAAAACATTCAACAAATGACAGTCCTGAATTCATGTAAAACACACACATAATATGAGGGATATGTAAACTGTATTATTTATCAATTATCAGTAGGATAACTAAGTAATAAACGCATAAACCATGAAATTGGAATAGGAGTGCACGGAATACCTTCGCAGTTTGTCGAACCAGTGTCCGTTTATTGCGCCAAGGAGGTAGGTACCCGAGAGAAACAAAGCGCGAAGCTTGGGGCGGTTGAGGACTCCTTTGCCGCTGTTCCCATTCAACTCCGACTACGAACAACGCAAAATTGCAGGGTAATATATCATATCATATAGAAGATATGCACACAAATGACAGATAAGAACAGTGAAAATAAGGTTCCGTTTTACATTTGCCACTCAGTCCGTGTATGTCTGAGAACGACATGTGAATATGTTCCACACGGGGGACAAGGCGAACTAAATCCTGCTAAATCATGGGGAAAATGTGCCCTATATAAACGTAGCCCCGGCAAAGAAATACGCATATTCATCGGTATTTATTGTTTTTTGGTCCGTCCGTTTAGGATTGCCATGCGACAGCAATCTCCCAAAATTGACTCGCGTGCGATGTGCGCAGCCAAGTTTATCCAAAATCTAGTCGAGAGAATGGGCGGCTGAATAGTTGTTGCATTAGGAAACAAAGTACATTTTTGCTATAACAAGATAATAGTTGACTGCAATTGTTGGCTCAATGTGGTATTCTATACGAGTTTATGGCATTAAGCGCGGTGCAGTATGAGCATGAGCGAGAGAGACCGTGTAGCCTGTTTGTGTGTGTATGTGAAAGAGAGAGAGAGAGAGCTGTTTGACTTCTAAAAAAACGAGCAACAATACTCAGAGATCGATCTGATTCCTAATTGTTCAAGCCTGACTAGTATGTTACTTTGTCACATGCATTTTCATTGACTTGTGACTAGCTACATCGTTTAGATTTTAACATGATAAAGTTTGTATTTTTCAACCATCCACACATCTAAATTATATAATATATCCTCCTGATTATATATAGCTTACTTACATAGTAATATGATTAGCTAGAGCTCTTTATTTATGGTTTTAATATGCCTATTATTATGGCATTTTTATGTGATTTCATGTTATTTCATTTTGGAAATGAAAAATACTGTTTTATACTTAATTGTTTCATATTTAAAGTTTATTTTACATTATCATTTACAGCAAAGACCTGGGGAATAGTTACAGTTTTATCTCCATCTCTGCATTCAAAGACTCAATCATGGCCACTCTTACTTACAGTGGTGGCTGCTTTGTGTGATGTATTGTTGTCTCTACCTTCTTGCCTTTGTGCTGTTGTCTGTGCCCAATAATATTTTTCCAATAATGTTTGTACCATGTGTGTTTTGTCCTATATTTTATTTGTAATCCCTGCACCCATCCCCGCAGGAGGCCTTTTGCCTTTTGGTAGGCTGTCATTGTAAATAAGAATTGGTTCTTAACTGACTTGCCTAGTTAAATAAAGGTTAAAGAAAAGAAAAGAAAAGAAACAGGGGAGAGGAGGAGGGATGAATGAGCCAATTGGAAGCTGGGGGTGATTAGGTGGCCATGATGGTATGAGAGCCAGATTGGAAATTTAGCCAGGACACCGGGGTTAACACCCCTACTCTTACGATAAGCGCCATGGGATCATTAGTGACCACAGAGTCAGGACACCCGTTTAAGGTCCCATCCGAATGAGAGCACCCCACATAGGGCAATGTCTCCAATCACTGCCCTGGGGTATTGAGATATTTGTTTTAGCTTGTAGAATGCATTTCACTAGAGTTAACCCAGCTGCATGTGTTTTCACCAAATTCTAACCCTTGGGGAATATCTATCATATATGCCTATATTATCTATAGATCTATAAGTAAATGAATCAAATTACTCTAAATCTCTCTCTTTAATCGTCCTTTCTTAAATCTTCATCACTATCCAGCAATAGATTGGCATTATAAGATCCTTCTCTAGGAATTGACAGACCCTGTTTGAGTAGCATTTCATTAATCAGAAGCTTGTGTGATGATTTTGTACTTCTATTAGGAATATTACCATTTGTTTATTTCTTTGGTACTATTTTACTATAATAATAATAATACTAGGATGTGGCACCTTTTCACAAGTCTTTGTACAAAACTCCAAACTGGTCACACTTGTAACACAGCCAGTCTTTTATTCAAAACCTGTCATTGTGCATTGATTTGGATTGTAAACATCTTTTGCCACACAACCATTGATTCAAAATCTAAGTTTATTGTGAAATATAATGAGAACATTAGTTTGATCACTAAAACACAACATCATTATATATTTTCAATTTAGTGATTTTATCCACCAGTTAATCCAATAGCAAACAATGCAAGATACGTGTTTAATCTATCATTTCCATATAATCTATACAATGTGTAGTCAAAGGTGTGATCAATGAAGACATCCTCTACAATCATTCATGCAAAATAAACATTTTATTTTTCATTTATACAGTGCATTTCGGAAGGTTTTCAGACCCCTTGACTTTTTCACATTTTGTTACATTACAGATTTATTCTCAAATGGATTAAATACATTGTTTTCCTCATCAATCTACACACAATACCCCATAATGACAAAGCAAAAACACTTTTTTAGAAATTTTTGCAGATATATTACAAATAAAAAACGGAAATACCATTTTTACATAACTATTCAGACCCTTTGCTATGAGGCTCAAAATTGAGCACAGATGCATCCTGTTTCCATTGATCATCCTTGAGATGTTTCTACAACTCGATTGGAGGTCACCGGTGGTAAATTAATTTGATTGGATATGATTTGGAAAGGTACACACCTGTCTATATAAGGTCCCACAGCTGACAATGCATGTCAGAGCAAAAACCAATCCATGAGGTTGAAGGAATTGTCCGTAGAGCTCCGAGACAGCATTGTGTCAAGGCACAGATCTGGGGAAGGGTACCAAGACATTTCTGCAGCATTGAAGGTCCTCAAGAACACAGTGGCCTCCATCATACTTAAATGGAAGAAGTTTGGAACCACCAAGACTCTTCCTAGAGCTGGCCACCCACCAAACTAAGCAATCAGGGGAGAAGGGCCTTGGTCAGGGAGGTGACCAAGACCCGATGGTCACTCTGACAGAGCTGCAGAGTTCCTTTGTGGAGATTGGAGAACCTTCCAGAAAGACAACCTTCTCTGCAGCACTCCACCAATCAGGCCTTTATGGTAGAGTGGCCAGACCGAAGCCACTCCTCAGTATAAGGCACATGACAGCCTGCTTGAAGTTTGCCAAAAGGCACCTAACGGACTATCAGACCATGAGAAGGAAGATTCTCTGGTCTGTTGAAACCAAGATTGAACTCTTTGGCCTGAATGCCAAGCGTCACGTCTGGAGGAAACCTGGCACTATCCCTATGATTAAGCATGTTGGTGGCAGCATCATGCTGTGGGATGTTTATCAGTGGCAGGGACTGGGAGACTAGTCAGGATCGAGGGAAAGATGAACGGAGCAAAGTACAGAGAGATCCTTGATGAAAACCTGCTCCAGAGAGATCAGGACCTCAGACTGGGGCGATGATTCACATTCCAACAGGACAATGACCCTAAACACACAGCCAAGACAACACAGGATTGGCTTCAGGACAAGTCTCTGAATGTCCTTGAGTGACCCAGCCAGAGCCCGGACATCTTACATCTTTGGAGAGACCTGAAAATAGCTGTGCAGCAACGCTCCCCATCCAACCTGACAGAGCTTGAGAGGATCTGCAGAGAAGAATGGGAGAAACCCCCCAAATACAGGTGTGCCAAGCTTGGAGAGTCATACTCAAGAAGACTTGAGGCTGTAATCGCTTCCAAAGGTGCTTCAACAAAGTACTGAGTAAAGGGGCTGAATACTTATGTAAATTGTATATTTCCGTTTTTTTTATCTATATATAAATTAGCAAAACATTCTAAAAACCTGTTTTTGCTTTGGCTTTATGGGGTATTGTGTGTAGATTGATGAGGGGGAAAAACTATTACATTTTAGAATAAGGCTGTAACGTAACAAAATGTGGAAAAATGCACTGTAGATAGACTAAATATGTTCGATGCATTGAGAGACCTCACTTTGCTCTTCAAGCACAAATGTAATGTAGTCTACTAGGCTAGGATACATTCTTGGTCGTGGATACAATTGTAGGCTATCCCTCTAGGAAAATGGTGTTGCAAGTGACAGCCATTGGTGTCCGCGGCGACAGCATGCCAGACATGATCAGATGGTGCAGTGGTAATTCCGCTTAGCTTTCTTACCGCGGCATCTCGCTCATCATCACTGGATAAGAATGCGTCTGGCGTCCTCTTCTGGTTAATTCATGTTTACCTGCAAGATATTTCATTGTACGTGCTGGCTAATTTTAGTTAAATACGTAAATACGTAATAGGCATACTATCTTGTTTAATCAAGAGTTTTCCTCGCCAAATGTTATTTATTGGATTTATTTATAGGCTACAGTTTGACAATGTCTACCAATAACATGGAGTTGATTTTATCTAGTTCCACCCAGACTGGTCATGTCTCATCAGCGTTGACGGGACTATTTTTAGAGATTAGTTTTGGCCTATCAAGGTCCTTCTCATCCGACGTAGAATTGAACATGATTTACAAACGTTGTTGTATCGAAGGTCGGACATGTAGGCCGCACAAATCCACTCAATAGCAGGACAGTGGAGGCGAGAGCACCCGCCTGCAGCATCGAGTAGGTCCAGCGGACACCGGCCATAACGGGACCATAGCAGAGACCGTAGCCGACACCGCACGCAAGCCACATAATATAATTTGCTGACTCTTGGATGTCTGGAATAAGGTACTGTAAACAGCAAAACAATAGCATCTGCTTCTCATTATAAAATGACAACCTCGGACAGCGACAAGTGCTGGGGGAAGTGCATGGATGTTGCTGTAGAAGTTGCATGTAGAGCTGGCAAGGTAAGTCAAGGGCGCCGAAATCAATCAATTCCATTTCTCTATGTTGCTCTTGTAACGTTTTTTATGCAGGTAACGACATCTTATATTTTTGCAAACCTGGTTACAAGGTTTCGAACCTGGCTAAAATGTCTCTAATCTCGCTACATTTCGAAGGCTACAATGTGTTGAGGACGTGGAGGGGTTATTTTGCCGCACAGACCTACTATCAAAATATATTTTTTTAGCTACATGGTAACACTGTATTTCAACAAGTGTTTAATAATTTCCATACAGTGCAGACTATTTATCATAGCACACTGATGCGTACTTGTAAGTTTACCTATTGCACCTTACTTTAGACAGGCAAATCGGCCGGCAGATGGCGCTATTATTCAATTTACGTCGTTCATAGGATGTAAAATATATAATATCGCCATCTGCCGGCCGGTTGGGCTATACTTTATACAGCGCATGTTCATGACCTGCTATGCCTCACCGTGTTGACACATCGAGGTTGACAGAACTTGCCAATCCTATCTTCCTATCTTGTTCAGGCAGATCAAAGCAAACACTGTAACCGTGGACAAGATAACCGAGCTCACTTTATGTGAAGTGGCTCTAAGACCACGTTTTTGTGGTACTGTAGTTATAAGTACAGATACAATGTAATTACAGTGTAGGTACACTTTAAAAAAAAAGTGGGACCAGAAAAGCTTGTTGCATAGATTAGAATCTTAAAAATAGGCTTATTCCATAATATATTGATACCGTATAAACCGGGATTACCCCCAAAAACTACTTAGAATTTCACAGACAGTCCTGATTCCCAGTCTCGAATGTTGGTGGTGTGTGTTATATGTTATTTGGTCCTGCCGCCTCCAGGTAGTGCAGGAGGCCGTGAAACATGAGAAGAGTGTGAGCACAAAGAGCACTCCAACTGACCTGGTGACAGAGGCCGACCAGCAGGTGGAAGAGCTCATCATCTCCACCCTCAGGGAAAAGTTCCCCTCACACAGGTACGCAATGGTATCTTCCAATGATGTATTCAAACATGTATGCCAAAGGCATTCAGATCTGTGGATTCTGAAGAAATAGGGTCCAGGGGAATTGTCTAGACGCTTAAATGTAATGGGTTCAAGAATATTAAGCGTTGGCTTCTCTCTTCACAAGCGAGTGATATTAAACTGAATCATCAAAAATAATCTCCTTGTAAGGGTTAGTGAGGTGTTAGCTAACTTTACTTTGTGAATTGAAGCATGTTAACACACCAGTGAATTTAGGCATATCATTCTGACACTGCTGAGTGGTAGTGAATGGTGCTTCCTTACAGCCATGGGGTATGCAAAGACATTATTGATACGTGAATCAAGGTACTCACTGTAAATTGTGACCTGACAGGTTCATTGGAGAGGAGTCGTCTGCAGCTGGGGAGAAATGCATCCTCACAGACAGCCCCTCCTGGATCATAGACCCTATCGATGGGACCTGCAACTTTGTTCACAGGTAAAATACAATTTCCTGCAGAAATATATACACAACAGCCATTTCCTCATATTAGGGATTTGGAACTATACATGTTGAAATCAAGAGAACATAGTAGTTGATAAAAAAAAAAGATGAATGCTCTGTCATCGATAGAATAGTATCACCAAAGATAATTTACTGATGATGTACTTGATTTTCTCAGTTTCCCCATGGTTGCAGTTAGCATTGGTTTCGCTGTGAAGAAAGTGGTAAGCATGAGAAATGTGGGTAAACAGAAATGATCAAGTTGAAAATAGTATCATTATTAAAAGGGTATTCATTTGTTTTCTAATGTAGCTTGAGTTTGGAGTGATATACCATTGCTTCGATGGAACATTATACACAGCTAGAAAAGGCCATGGGGCATTTTGCAATGGTGTAAGGATCCAAGTATCAAAGGAAAAAGGTAAGTTAACTTCTCTTTCTTGTTTTGTGTGACACACCCACATTTTTATAGTGGATTGTAATGTGTTAAACTACCATTGGTTAAAAATTGGTTTACTAAAAGGTACAGATATAGCATCTTAATTTGACCTATATTGTCACAGCAAAATAATTCTGCAGCGACAGGATTCAAACATTTAGTCTATAATATTGCAGGAAAATTCTCAGCAACAAAATAATTATCAAATGAAGTTACTACACCTGTACTGTATCCATTATCCTTATCTAAAGCTGTTCTATTCCCAACGACTGTTAGATGTCTCCAAGGCGCTCATTTTGACCGAGATCGGAGCCAAGCGAGACCCAGCAACACTGAACATCTTCTCAGGGAACATCATGAAGTTACTGAGTGCACCAGCTCATGGGTACGCACTGACCATTTGTTCTCCAATGCTTTAAGTGGTCATTCTGGGTCATGTTCATTAGGCACCAAACGGAAGAAAACAGACTGAAACAGGGAGGGGCTACCTGGACGCTCATTTTTGTTTTCCGTTGTGTTCCCCAATGAACATGAGCCAGGTCTAATGGGCCTCACATTGGGGTCTATGTGGCGCGCTCTAGTCTGTGCCTTTACGATCCAACGTCAATACAGTGATGTATTTTGGCCCTAGACTTTCCTTGAATAGGCTGGTCCCAGATCTGTTTGTGCTTTCTCGCCAACTCCTATGGCCATTGTCACAAACAGATCTGGAACCAGAGGCCGTACATTTAAAATGTCTCAGAGTAGGAGTGCTGGTTTAGGATCAGTTTTGCCTTTTAGATAACAATGAATAATATTACATGGACGGGGGGACCTGAACCTAGATCAGCACTCTTACTCTGAGACGCTTGATACATACGGCCCTAGGCTACTCCTTGTGTTCCAGGGTGAGGATCATCGGCAGCTCCACCCTGGCCCTGTGTCTGATAGCCACGGGGGCGGCTGAGGCCTACTACCAGTACGGTCTGCACTGCTGGGACATCGCCGCTGCTGCTGTCATTATCCGCGAGGCCGGGGGAGTCATCATAGACACCTCAGGTGGGGGTTCTAGAATAGAATATAATTGAATATGTTACTGCCAGTCAATGATATTTGATAGGTGATAGGGACCGGTTTCACAAGCAGTCAATGTTTGTTTAAATAATTTGTCCTGTGTTATCTGGTCTCAAACTGAGCTCTCAGCTGTACGGTCTTGAAGGAGGCAGAGATGAGATGGATATATTACCTAGAGCTTTCACTTGAGCAAATAACTATTGAGGCCTCACAGAATGCAAAGAATGCATGCTGTTATTATGAAACATTTCCTAGAGTATGATTAAAGTAGTTTTTATAGGCTGTTGTCATTATGATTGACACAATAACTTTTAAAAAGAGTGTCCAGAATTTCTTGTATTTCACACGATGGCTGCTATCCCTTGAGTGATACTGTATGAGTGAGTGGACTTCCGAAGACTTTGTGAGGCTGAGCTTGATATCCAGCTGAAGAAGTGGCTGGCTGCCCGCCACGTTCATCTCTTCTTCCCCAGGCCCGGGGTGTTTCACAAAAGGACCACTGTTGAGAGTCTGAGGGACTGGTCTGGGCATGAGGTCAGGATCATGTGGTCAGCTGCTGTGTGCGCTGCCGTTCAGTCTCTGGCAGCCCAGAGAGAACAAGGGTCCTCTGAGGCCAGGCGAAGCCAAGCTATCAGCTCCTTCCCTGTAATGTAGGAGAAGACTCCATTCAAACTTTCAACCAGTTCCAACAGTCTATTAGTGGGTCGCCATGGTGCCTGAATGGAAATGTGATTGAAATAGATAATTTAGTTTTTTTGTTTGTTAGTGGGGAGGCTTTTGGTGGTGAGTGTTAGGACTGATTAATGTATTTATTTTTATTGTGTTTATTTATAGTTGATTTGAACATGTGGTTATATGGATGTTGGAGTTATATAACATATGTGTGTGTTTTTCTTTTCCAGGGGGTCCTCTCGACCTCATGTCCCGAAGAGTGGTCGCTGCGGGAACCCACGAGATTGCCAATTACATCGTCCAGCAACTGCAGCCAATCAGCTACGAGCGGGACGACAGTGACCTAGGTGTGCAAAAGTGAAAGTCAACCTCCATCTCTCCAGTGGATTCTCCTCCGCCTTTTACCTCAAGTCATGAAGCCCTGCCGCACACTATGTCCCGTTCACACCGACTGCTGTGTACTCCACCAGCCTACTCTTTCTTTCACAAGATTTAGCTAAAAACATAATTTTCCTCCTTCAATATGGAAAACTTTAGTTACAGTTTAACATGTGTCTGTCTATATATAATAATATACACAAGGAGCCAGTTATACATCTTTGACTACATTTACAGTAGTTATTACCTAGATTGTAACTCATTCAAGTGTTTGATAGTCTTTGCCATACGTGGTACCAGACCTTGAAAGAAATGTATTATAGGAAATTAAAAGAATAGATCAGCCATATTCCAAATTGGACCTCATCCAATGGATATATCTACAGTAAAGTTCTAGGTATTCATTTATTTTTGAGTGAACTGTCCCTTTAAGTATGATCCACACTACTGTAACACTGAGTTAAAACTCATTGTAACGGCTTTGTATTATTTATCGCTTATTTCTTACGGTATATACACTGACTGAAGTTTTTAACCATGTTTAACCTACTTTTTTTAAACAACTTCTTCTAAATATGGATCCTCATACAGACAAAGGAAAATGGTGGGAAATGTAGAAGTGTTTTCAATGACGTAATGAAAATACTGTAGATGGAGCAGGTTTGTATGGGAGCTAGAGATTTGGCTTGTAGTGATGGTTGTTTATGTTATTAAGACTTAAATCACTGACAAGGTTTTTTTCAGCACTGTTACTTATTCACTATGTAATATTAAATAAACAATTACAGTATGTATGTTTTGTTTTTTGCAAGCTGTATTCACCTGTTTGTCATTATTCGTGCTGTTAGACAGCACCTTTTTCATATGTTTTTACACAAGCATTTTCACAAGAAACTTGGATATTCATTTTACAACATTGTCTAATTAATATTGTGGTTCCTTTCATATGATTGACATATCTGTTTTTCTTTGATAGAATAGCAATGTGATGTACAGTAGTAATCATAGAAAACTGAGAAACAATTTATTCTTAGTATGCCTGTACAAATAGGATCCACATATACTGTATATACACTGAACAAAAATATAAACGCAACATGCAACAATTGCAAAGATTTTACTGAGTTACAATTCATATAAGGAAACCAGTCAATTGAAATTAATGTATTGGGCCCTAAGCTATGGATTCCACATGACTGGGAATACAGATATGCATCTGTTGATCACAGATATCTTTAAAAATAAAGTAGGGGCGTGGATCAGAAAACCAATCAGTATCTTGTGTGACCACCATTTGCCTCACGCAGTGCGACACATATCGTTCACATGGAGTTGATCAGGCTGTTGATTGTGGTCTGTGGAATGTTGTCCCACTCCTCTTCAATGGGTATGCGAAGTTGCTGGATATTGGTGGGAACTGGAACATGATGTTGTGCACGTCGATCCAGAGCATCCCAAACAAGCTTAATGAGTGACGTGTTTGGTGAGTATGCAGGCCATGAAAGAACTGGGACATTTTCAGCTTCCAGGAATTGTGTACAGATCCTTGCGACATCGGCCGTGCATTATCATGCTGAAACATGAGGTGATGGCGGTGGATGAATGGCACAACAATGGGCCTCAGGATCTTGTTACGGTATCTCTGCATTCAAATTGCCATCGATAAAATGTAATTGTGTTTGTTGTCCATAGTTTATGGTTGCCCATACCATAACCACACCGCCCCCATGGAGCACACGTTGACATCAGCAAACCGCTTGCCCACACAACGCCTGCCATCTGCCCGGTACAGTTGAAACCGAAATTAATCAGTGAAGAGCACTTTTCTCCAGCGTGCCAGTGGCCATCGAAGGTGAGCATTTGCCCACTAAAGTCGGTTACGACTGCAGTCAGGTCAAGAGCCTGGTGAGGATGACGAGCACGCAGATGAGCTTCCCTTAGACAGTTTCTGACAGTTTGTGCAGAAATTCTGTCCGGGTGGCTGGTCTCAGATGATCCTGCAGGTAAAGAAGCCGGATGTGGAGGTCCTGGGCTGGCGTGGTTACATGTGGTCTGCAGTTGTGAGACTGGTTGGACGTACTACCAAATTCTCTGAAATTATGTTGGAGGGGGCTTATGGTAGAGAAAAAACATACAGCTCTAGTGGACATTCCTGCAGTCAGCATGCCAAATGCACGTTCCCTCAAAACTTGAGACATCTGTGGCATTGTGTTGTGTGACAAAACTGCACATTTTAGAGTGGCTTTTTATTGTCCCCAGCACAAGCTGCACCTGTGTAATGACAATGATGTTTAATCGGTTTCTTGATATGCTACACCTGTCAGGTGGATGGATTATCTTGGCAAATGAGAAATGCTCACTAAACAAATTTGTGCACAAAATTGGAGAGAAATAAGCTTTTAGTGCATATGGAACTTTTATTTCAGCTCATGAAACATGGGACCAACACTTACCTGTTGTGTTTATATTTTTTGTTCAGTGTATATATGTTAAAATTGGTAAGTTAGTCTGGCCAGCTATCTACACCTTGTAGTCATCATGGCCAAATTACTGACCAAGGCACGCAGGGCATGTGCCCAAGGGCATTGACCTCTAGATGGCCCCCGTTGATTTTGTTATTAACTCTCACTCAGATATCATATGAACATAGCATACGTCATGGCATAATGTGTAGAATTCTCTCATAGAATTGGAGGGAATATACTTCAAAATGTAAATGTTTTCCCTCCACTGTCAAGACAGGGACCAGTAACATGTTTTACCTGTGAGGTGGGGGGCCACCAAAAACCTAGGGCCTGCACGGCTCTCACAAGCTTTATGACATTCCACTGTTTTAGATGGTCAAGAAGTGGTAGCATCGCTTAGCCATATAAAGGCCATATCCTTTATTAAAAGCAACATTAGACTATGCTACTAACAACCCTGTTCTCTCACCAAATGACATTCCAAGAAAATACAATTGATAGAGATTTCAAAACCCTATGAACTGGATAGGCCCATAGGCCTACTGAAAAGAGAATCTCTCAGATGACAGTGACAGGTAGAAAGGTTAGTGCTATCTCAAATCCTTGTGACGTCCATACCCTAACACCTAACCCCTAACCCCTAACCTTAACCCTTGCCCCAGGGCTCTCCATCCCTGTTCCGGGAGAGCTACCCTCCTGTAGGTTTTCACTTCACCCCCAGTTATAACCAACCTGATTCAGCTTATCAATCATCTTATTATTAGAATCAGGTGGGCTATATTAGGGTTTGAGTGAAAACCTACAGGGCGGTAGCTCTCCAAGAACAGGGTTGGAGAGCCCCGCCTTTCCCTTGCCCTTAACCCTAACCTTAACCCTTACCTTAAAAGGTCCAGAACAGTCTTTCTGATTCTCATGTGAAATATCCTTTTGACTGACTCAAATATCACCCAGAATATTTTTGTGGGATAGAAATGCTCAAAAGTTTAGAAAAATTACTTTTTCTCTAATGGCTAACTACCAGGGAATGTAAAAAGACAGGCTGAGTGGGCAGGGAGCTTATATTCATGAGCTTGCCTTGACTGACAGCTCTTTGAAATGCCTATGCCAAGAAACTTGAATGCGGTGAGCAGTGTTGCAGTAAAATCATCTCAAGCAAATGTGGTACTACACAAAGCAACTCTAACAACATTGAAACTGCATCAATTATGTACTTTTAAAAAATTATTTTCCCGTTTGGCATGTCTCCGTTTGGCATGTCCCTTTTGTTCCATGCTGGCTGAAGACCTAGCTAGCCAGTAACTAGCTAACACCAGACACAGATGAAGACCTAGCTAGCCAGTAACTAGCTAACACCAGACACAGATGAAGACCTAGCTAGCCAGTAACTAGCTAACACCAGACACAGATGAAGACCTAGCTAGCCAGTAACTAGCTAACACCAGACACAGATGAAGACCTAGCTAGCCAGTAACTAGCTAACACCAGACACAGATGAAAGGGGAAATATATAAGTACCCTCTGCAAACACACCTTTTCAGATGTTTTATTTTATATTTAACTAGGCAAGTCAGTGAAGAACAAATTCTTATTTACAATGACAGCCTAAGTGCCTTGCTTAATTAGGGTTAAGTGCCTTGCTCAAGGACACATTGACAGGTTTTTCACCTTATCGGCTCAGGTATTCAAACCAGCAACCTTTTGGTTACTGGCCCAACAATCTAACCGCTAGGCTACCTGCCACCCTATGCTGGTTCCAAGTCGGTACTTATTTAAATTAGGTAAGAGAATATCATGTTACCATTGGTGTATTAAAACGAGAGTTAGGGTGATGTCACCCTATCCCCTTAATAATTCTGCCTCCTGAATCCAAGTATTTGACATGGGGGAGGGGACCGGCAACTTTATGATCCAACTTTGTCAATGTAGAAGCAACAGTCATTTTTCATACTTTGGTCATCACACTTTTATCTGGTTTCATGACTGTTCATTGCCTTTAACCATTTTAAAACGCAAATTCAATAGGGTAGGGACGTCCCAAGGAACCCAGATACTGTAGCAATGACCCAACTATGATGAGGAGGATGAAAGTGGAAGGACCCTTAGTCTCCTGGGTCACGGACTACCTGACCGGTAGGCCACAATTTGTGCGACTACAGAGCTGTGTGTCAGAACGGGCAGTTAGCAACACAGGGGCCCCCCAGGGTACGGTCCTGTCCCCCTTCCTGTTCACCCTCTACACCTCAGACTTCAGATATAACTCTGAAACATGCCACCTACAGAAGTTCTCGGATGACTCTGCTATTGTAGGGTGCATCAGGGGTGGGCAGGAGGAGGAGTACAGGAGCACAATCAGTGACTTTGTGTTGTGGTGTGAGCAGAACCACCTTCAGCTCAACATCAGCAAAACTAAGGAGATGGTGGTGGACTTCAGGAGAACCAAGGCACAACTGACTGCAGTCCCTATAAAGGGGATGGATGTGGAAATGGTTGAGTCATACAAGTTCTTGGGTGTCCATATGGACAACAGACTGGAATGGGCTGGTAACACCGGGGCCCTGTACAAAAAGGGCCAGAGCCGACTCTACTTTCTGAGGAGGCTCAGGTCCTTCAACGTGTGCAGTAAACTACTGCATACCTTCTACCAGTCTGTGGTGGCCAGTGCCATCTTTTTTGCAGTGGTGTGCTGGGGAGCAAACATCAAAGCCGGTGATGCTACTCGGGTAAATAAGCTGATCAGGAAGGCTAGCTCTGTCCTGGGGATGAGCCTTGACACTCTAGAGGAGGTGGCGGAGAGACGGATCCTGGCCAAACTGCTGGCCATCATGGACAACGTCACCCACCCTCTGCACGCTATGGTTATGACGCAGAGGAGCTCTTTCAGTCACAGACTGATCCCACCACGGTGTGCCAGAGAGCGCTACAGGAGGTCCTTCCTGCCGGCGGCTATGAGACTATATAATGCCTCACCGGGGTGCCGTGCCGTCGGCAACATAGATCTGGAACTGTTGGGGTGCTAGGACCTAGTTTAATAATTATGCATCCATCCGTGAGTAACTCTGTTCCGTCAGCACTCATCCACTCAGGCCATACGTATTCATACAGGTCTGTATATACATACCCATGTACAGTTGTTATATTATATCACATGCAATATTGTAAGTAATTATTGGACCTAGGCATTCACTCAGGAATGCATATTATTATCCTGCCAGTTGCACCTTTTCTCATTGCTTTTAGTATATCAAATGTGCAATAAGTGCAGTTGTCTGTAATTAAACCCTGCGCACTAAGGACTGTATTTTAAGGGAATTACTATTATTACCCCAATGATATCATACACACATTTAGCTATTAAAGTATCTCTTCCTGTCATTTACCTGTACAGTTTGTGTAAACATGCAAGTATTCACTTATCTGTAAATATAACTGTATACCTAACTGTACAGCTAATTTAACCATGCAAAATTTTCACCTACCTGTTCATTTACCCAGTCTGTCTATTAAGTAAACTATTATTACCCTCGCTCATATCATACGCATTAGCTACTGAAGTATTTCTCTGCCATCAACCTGTATAGTATAGTTAACCATCCAACATCCACCAATGTATAGTGTACATATTCAGCCAACCACTCATACTATGCAATGTCCTTTTATAGCTTTTTTTTGCACTCCAGATATCCTGTATTTCTATACTTTTTCATACTGCCGCTCTATGTATCATGTACCGTGTATCTGTCTTTTGTGTACTTTCGTTGTGGCATTTTGCACCTGCCCTGTGTTTTTGTTGTAGCTGCTTGATAATGAAATTTCCCCCCCGGGGGATCAATAAAGTACCTATCTATCTATCTATCTATCTATCTATCTAGAAAAGCTCTAAGGCTCTCATGTTGCACCACTCATATCCAGATAGATGTCGCTGTTGCAGCCTATTCATGATTGTCATTGCAGCCTATTCTTCTAAAACCAAATAGGCCTGCTACTGTTTTAGGTTGTGTAACATCACAAAGCAAATGCGTTATAACAACCTATATCTGTACTCTACTTCAAACAAATCTTTGCACGAACTGTTTTTTTGCCTATGAATACCTCACCTAGGTTACTGTTGCTGAGCCATAGGTTAGGCTATGATTTATTGTGAGTAGGCTAGGTGTAGCCTACATAGGGCCTAAATGATTTAATTGTTTATTTTTATACAATAAGTACAACCATATGCATAAAGAGTAAGGCCTATTCCTAATATAATACTCAACTAGACTATTTTTACACAATTAGTGTAGGCCTAACAATTAATTAATGAGAAAAGTATATTACTATGCAATAACCATGGATAATATACATCAAATTACGTTTTATTGGTCGCATATACATATTTAGCTGATGTTATTGCGGGTGTAGCGAAATGCTTGTGTTCCTAGCTCCAATCGTGCAGTAATATCTAACAATACACAACAACATACATACACGAATCATACACGAATCTAAAAAGTACAATAATTATTAGGACGAGCTATGTCGGAGTCCGGAGTATATATATGTATGTGTGTGTGTGAACATGCTGTTTCTCTATGGTTATAACTACATTATTTTAATTGTGTAGATCATAACCAAATACTAGAATAGTAAACTACTCGTCCATGACCTGTCCCTGTGCAAGGGTCAACCCTTATCCCCTCTTCCCGTTGGTCGCGTAAAATCGTCCCAGCTTGGAATCTCCGAGGTTTGTAGTTACCTGACCCAGAGGAGGGTTTGGAATGCGGTCGCCACGCCTGCGGCTCTCAGGGGAGGGGCGAGCAACATATTAGTCTAGCCTACACGCTCACAGCCCTGCCCTGCTTCTACCTCCCGCTCCTCCTCACTGGGGACCAGGCATCATTCCCTAATTCTTGCCTGACTTCTGAATGGTGGAGTCATTTGTCAGTTACAGGGTGGTCTGGTGAAGTTTTGAGGAGGAGAAAAGTGTAATCATATGAGGTAAAGCATAGAGCTGTGCTGGGGCGTGCGCGATGTCCGTTAAGGCTACTCTGAAGGAAATGCTAGTCACGCTTTTACGCACTTCCAAGTGTCTTCTCTTACTAAACTAAAGGAGAATAAAGAAACGGGACGCTTGACAAACTCTGTTGACTATCCAAGACGGGGATTATGAATTTGCAACTTGTTGACCGTTTTTCATAATTGTTTTTTGTCTTAAACACGGTGCTGGAATTTGTGGAACTATTTATTGAATATAAGCGTGGTCCAAAATCAAGACAACCGTTATCAACAGGTAGCCTAGTGTGGATAAACTGCAACGTTGTTGTTACAAGCACACTTTTTCCCTGTTAGAAATGGTGTGCTACTCCGCGTAACGATTGTTATCCTACTGGCCCAGATATTTGGGATCTCGGATGTGGGGTGTCGAAACTAAGGGCAGAGGAAGCTGCCGTGCCTAAACTTTTCTCGGCTATTGGCTATGGCTTATCATAAGCGCTGTTTTGGACTTGGACTTCTAAAAAGGATGTTGGAGACACCAACGGGACAATGCCCTCTCAGCTGGACTTTGGAGAGAGCTGGACGGGTGCATTGAGATTCCCTAATGCCAGATAGCAGCGTATCACAATAAGATAACTGTCTGTTTATAATTTATAAATCCTAAGGAATGGCTTCCCAGGTGGTGTGTGGACTGATCTTCAGGCTGCTGCTGCCAGTTTGTCTCGCTGCAGGTAAGTCGTTTAATATAGCATGTTGCTAAAATGGCAGCTGCATTGATAATTGACAATCCAAGAAATATGTGCAATTAACTAGAGACATCTGTGGCATTGTTTATTTAAGCATATTATAAAGTTATTGGTTTGTTTATTTGGAACTGACCATTTGGAACTGACCAACACGGTATTTCGAAATGCAAAACAGTCTATTTAATTTATTTAAATGAATCTAAACAACAAAAACACAGTTGAATTGGAAACTTTGAATTGGAAACTTTCTAAATCAGTCCATTGGATACATTTGATAATAGCATAAACATATATAAAATATAACAAACAATAATAATAATAATAATAAATACACAGCCATAGAATAATAATAATAATTATCATTATTAATTATTATTATTATTATTATTACCGAGGTAACAATGTATCCTTCATCAGAGCCAGTTATGCAACGTTGCAACAACTAACAAAACAATAAAAATGTCTTAATCATTGAACACTCGATACAAATATACATAATCTGACCAATAAAAAGCCAATATGAACTAATTTGAAGTAATACAAATATGAGGCTAAAACTGGGTTTTTGTTGTTTAGATTCATTCAAATAAATGAAATAGACTGTTTTGCATTTGGGAATTCCGTGTTGAAGGCTAAACAGCCTTTTAAGAAGCCATTATGAAAAGCAGATATTTTCTAATAACTTCAGTTGTAGAAAAGCTCAGATTTTCATTTAGGCTATTTGAGTCATGTCTGAGCATCTTAGCATAAAACACTTTCTTTAAGTTTTGTAAAACAGGTTTTATGCTCAGATAATGAAATACTTGTTTTAGAGATTATATTAGATGTGACATTGATGGATTGTGTCTGACAGTGTGATTCTCTTTAACGTTTTCAAAATATGCTATGATTTCTTTGTTTTTTGTATTTTCTAAATTGCTCCTTAAATGTTTTTCAAAAACTTATTTGACTCTTTGAAACTTAGTGTTCTCTTGGCAGCTGTGCAGGACCACAGAACATCAATATATTGTCTAGCAGGACACTGTGGTCAGGTTGTCCTTGTCTGTGTTTCACTTCCTACGGTCAGAATATTCTCACTACACAATAATTGCTCCTGTTCTTGCTGTATGTGGAATAATCTTGCCTTACAAACGAAACCACAGGGAGTGCGCAAATGCATGTTTTGATGCTTCAAATCACTAGTCAAAGGCTGTGTAGGTTTAATAACATATTTAAGGATGTGTGGTAAAAATTAATATTCAATTTCTAAGGATCAGATTGGTGAGATATTGGACCAGACGCCTTCTACTGTAAATAATTGGTCATAATGGATGAACCTTACCAGGCTCACACTGCCTATGGGAATCAGTCTCAGAGTTGAAGAAAATGTGTGATATCATTTAACATATTTTATCAGCATCAACATTGTGTAATTATATACTGAAGACTGTAGGGTTGGCAAACTATGACAGCTAAGGACATTATTATTATATGACCAGTTATTCCCTTTCAAAGCAGCGCAAACTAATGTGAAATTAGCAACTTTCTTAGGTCATGCCACTTTTGACCATTGAAACCCCCAATATCTGTTATACATGAAACAATGGAAGTTTGTTTAGCTTGACATGGATGGACTGAGTCCATCAAATACAACACAAATTGTCCACCAAATCAAACATAAACCATTTCACTTTTTGTTCTCAATGGCATCACCTCATAGGAGAGTCTTCCTTTTGTGTGCCACCAACACATTCCTTCATTGTTAGTTAGTTTGGCAGTGAAAAAGATTTGTGTGGGAGACTATCAGCACCTCTCAAACCAGATGAAGTTCCAACTTTGAAAGATGTTATATTACTAGTCCTCTATCTTCCTGCTTATTTTTCCTCCATTTTCAGCCCTTTTATCTGACTCTGTGCAGTCTCTTTTATGACACATTCAATGGGAGTACGAGCAGTCAGATAGAGTGATTGTCCAGCAACATGTCCGTTCTATGACTCATGGTTTATCTGGAAGACTTGTTTATACAGACCTATCGAAGCTGGGCGGCCAATGCCAGTGCTGATTGTGATCTCTTGTTTTGGAGGAGTTCAGTCATAAAAAAAGACATCCCCATGACTCACCATTGGCCAGATGGTGAAAATGTAGATCTCTGTATTTTTGTAAGTGTCACCATAACGTACCTAGCAATCTATAAAATGTTAGCTGACATGGGCTAATTGACTGACATATCAAAAGGAAAACTACTGATGCATTACCACATTTTTAATTAGCATGTTGTGTATTCTACTATCTTAACTAACCGTAAATTGAGACCTCGACTGACTTCCTGGTTGGGGGCCCCCTAGCCGGCCGCTGGGCCCTAAGCAGCCGCTTATGTGGCTTATGCCTAGAAACAGCACTGGTAACCATGTGTATGCCAAGGCTTCGATCACTAATGATGCTGTATCAGTTATTCTCTAGATGGGTATTTGTAGTGTTGGGATGCTTCTGTATCAAATTATACCCTCTTAACTAAATTGCACACAAAAGCCCAATTTTGCACAGTGAGAGAAATTCAGCAGCATTGGGAATCACTGAGAGGGGAAATTTGGTCGGAAACCTACAAGAACGCAGCCAAACTATTTAGTTAATTCTGTTGATGTAGAGTATGATTACATTGGATGACTCATTTTGAAGGGTGTTTGAGGAAAAGGGAGAGACAAACAGACAGACAAAGAGAGGGCAAGAGAGGGAGGGATGAGACAGATCTACAGATAACGCAATGGCTATTGCACTCCACACTGCCCTTTCCCACTTTGACAAAAGGTACACCTACGTGAGAATGCTGTTCATTGACTACAGTTCAGCATTCAACACCATAGTGCCCTCAAAGCTCATCACTAAGCTAAGAACCCTGGGACTGAACACCTTCCTCTGCAACTGGATCCTGGACTTCTTAATGGGACGTCCCCAGGTAGTGAGGGTAGGCAACAACACATTTGCCACACTGATTCTCAACACGGGGGCTCCTCAGGGCTGCGTACCTTGTCCACTCCCGTACTCCCTGTTCAACCACAACAGTGTGGCCACACACAACTCCAACACCAACAAGTCCCTAAAAATGGTCAAAGACTCCAGCCAACCAACAAGACCCTGAATAGCTTCTACCCGCAAGCCATAAGACTGGTAAATAGCTAAACAGTTTTTTATTTAACCTTTATTTAACTAGGCAAGTCAGTTAGTTAAATAGTTAACCAAATAGCTATCCGGACTATATGAATTGACCCTTTTAACACTACATTTTTTGACTAATCCCATACGCTGCTGCTACTGTTTACTACCTGTCACTTTATTCCTAATTATACAGTGCATTCGGAAAATATTCAGACCCCTTGACTTTTTCCACATTTTGTTACGTTACAGCCTTATTCTAAAATTGATTTAAAAAAAATGTAATCAATCTACACACAATAGCCCATAATGACAAAGCAAAAACAGGTACAGGTCTAGAAATGTTTGCTAATTTATAAAAAATAAAAAAACAGTAGAAATATTCAGACCCTTTGCTACAAGACTCTAAATTGAGCTCAGGTGCATGCTGTTTCCATTGATCATCCTTGAGATGTTTCTGTAGTAAACCTGTAGTAAATTCAATTGATTGGGCATGATTGAAAAGGCACACACCTGTCTATATAAGGTCCCAGAATTGACAGTGCATGTCAGAGCAAAAACCAAAAGCTCTGACGAAGGCATTGAGGCCGATACGTAAAGCTTATTAAAGAGCAGTGATACTATCAAGAGCAGTGTGCGGGTTTCTTCTTTCTTCTAAGAGGTAAAACCAGGAGACAGGATTGTGTCAAGGCACAGATCTGGGGAAGGGTACCAAAAAATGTCTGCAGCACTGAAGGTCCCCAAGAACACAATGGCCTCCATCATTGTTAAATGGAATAAGTTTGGAACCACTAAACCACTCTCCCTAGAGCTGGCCACCCGGACGAACAGAGCAATCGGGGGAGAAGGGCCTTGGTCAGGGTGGTGACCAAGAACCCGATGGTCACTCTGACAGAGCTCTAGAGTTCCTATGTGGAGATGGTTCACCTTCAAACAGGAACGACCCAAAGCACAGCCAAGACAACGCAGGAGTGGCTTTGGGACAAGTCTATGGAGAGACCTGAAAATAGCTGTGCAGCGACGCTCCACATCCAACCTGACAGAGCTTGATAAGATCTGCAGAGAAGAATGGGAGAAATTCCCCAAATACAGGTGTACCAAGCTTGTGCCATCATACCCAAGAAGACTTGAGGCTGTAATCGCTGCCAAAGGTGCTTCAACAAAGTACTGAGTAAAGGGTCTGAATACTTATATAAATGTCATATTTCCGTTTTTTTATTTTAATAAATGTGCAAAAATGTCTTAGAACCTGTTTTTGCTTTATTATGGGGTATTGTGTGTAAATGGGTAATAAAAAAATAATATTTAATCCGTTTTGAATTCAGGCTCTAACAACAGTCAAGTCAAGGAGTATGAATAATGTCTGAAGGCGCTGTACATGATGGCCCAAGCAGAAGCAAACATTTGTTTGGACAAACAATTTTGGGGTATTTTTGTGTGATTATTATTCCATTTCTGGTCAGTTGGTTAAAATTTAATCTAAGTTAACGTGCCTGATGCCATTATCAGTAAAACAGCTTTTGGCCCATTGTTAAAATAAGATGGGGTTTTATCACTCTGTAGTTCCCTGGAGGTCTCTCTCTCTCTCTCTCTCTCTCTCTCTCTCTCTCTCTCTCTCTCTCTCTCTCTCTCTCTCTCTCTCTCTCTCGCTCTCCCCCTTTCCTTAGGCTTTATAGTTAGACTATTCATAGTTTTATCTTAACTGTTTCCTGTCTATAATCTGACAGCAGTGGCACTGAAATACACTCAGCCACCTGAATGGACCTTTTGTGCGGACTCCCCCAACCACACAGAACCCAGAACCCCCCCCCCCTCACTTAAGCAATTACAGGCAGACTACTAGAAACAAGCCAGTTGTATATTACACCTCACAGTATCTGGTTTCAAGAGCTAAAGATGTGTGCAAGAGTGGCTTCGGGACAAGTCTCTGAATGTTCTTGAGTTACCCAGCCAGAGTCCGATTGTTCCTGATCAAACATTTTTGTAGAGACCTGGAAATAACTGTGCAGCGACGCTCCCATCCAACCTGACAGCGCTTGAGAAGATTTGCAGAGAAGAATGGGAGAAACTCCCCAAATACAGGTGTGCCAAGCTTGTAGTGTCATACCCAAGAAGACTCGAGGCTGTAATCGCTGCCAAAGGTGCTTCCAACAAAGTACTGAGTAAATGTGATAGGGGTCTAAATACTTTCTGAATGGACTGTATGTGCTGTACATATCTACCTCAATTACCTCGTACCCCTGCACATCGGCTCGGTACTGATAGCCCTATATAGCCAAGTTATCGTTACTCATTATGTATCTATTATTACTTGTATTATTATGTGTTTTACTTTTCTGTTATTTCTCTATGTTCTTTCTCTCTGCATTGTTGGGAAGGGTCTGTAAGCATTTCCCTGTTAATCCACACCTGTTGTTTACAAAGTATGTAACGAATAGATGTTTTATTTGAGACGGTGGTCTTCTTATCACCTGATGAAAAAGCTTCTTGAAGGGTAGTTTGTATCTTATCTGTCTCACTTGAAATGAGAGTGACGGTATTTGCCCTTCTTAACAAATGATAGGATATAAGAATCCATTAACATTTAGACCAAGTAGAGTGATAGCTGTTTCTAACTATACATCTCAACCAGTGAGAGTAATGTGTAATCAAAAGAAGACGTTATACCTGAGGGCTATTTCATGTTCCAGACATAGCCTGCTGCCCCCTCAATGTCCCCTCACAGAACACTGGTGACCATCAACCATTTTTGTTTAGCATTTATTTAAGCATTTTATGCTGTTTTCTCTTTGGAAAAACATGTTTTTTTTGCATGGGTCCCCAGGATGTATACAGAGACTATAAAGTTTATATAGAGCTGTGCCGGTAAATGAGCTAAATGGGTAAATGAAGCCGTGCATGGCTGGAGAGGAGGGGACCAGTGTTTGTACATGGGGTGCCGCAAGGCTTTCCAGATAACTTTAAGCTGTCCCCAAGCCCTGAGTCTTGCCACGCACGCCTCTTCTCTGCCCTGGAAAACAACTGTTACTGGAACTTCTGGAAGCCTCGTTGGCTCTGCCAAATGATCGTGGCGGCTGCCATTTGTGCTGAGTTACCCAGCATCTCCCCTTGATTTGGCTGAGAAGATGAGCATTTAAATGAGGCTGGGATTTGAGTGTGTGCTGCCCCAAAAACACATATCTCTCTCTCTCTCGCTCTCTAGATGTACGTATATGGTCTCTATACATCTGTCCTGTACACCAAATGTCCCTTGTTGAGTCTGAATTATCTGTTATCTGTTAGTTAGGCTGATATCACTGGGTCTCCAGTGCCTTCAGAAAGTATTTACCACTTGACTTCTTCAACATTTTGTTGTGTTACAGCCTGAATTTAAAATGGAATACATGTCGTTTTTTTGTCTCTGGCCTACACACAATACCCCAGAATGTCAAAGTGGAATTATGTTTTTATTATTTATTAATTAAAAATGAAATGTCTTGAGTCAATAAGTATGGGGGCTGCAGGTAGTAACCCAAATGTTGCTGGATCAAATCCCTGAGCTGACAAGGTAAAAATCTGTAATTCTGCCCCTGAACAAGGCAGTTAACCCACTATTTGTTTCTAGGCCATCATTGTAAATAAGAATTTGTTCTTAACTGGCTTAAATAAAAAATCTTTGTTCTTATTTGTTATAGCAAGACTAAATAAATTCAGAAGTGATTAACATGATTTTTCAATGACTACATCCTTTCTGGAGAGTTAAAACAATGCCAAATCTACGCTGGAGTTGCCCACCAAGAAGACAATGAAGGTTCCTGAGTGGCCAAGTTACAGTTTTAAATCTGCTTGAAAATCTGGCAAGACTTGAAAATGGTTGTTTAGTAATGATCAACAACCAATTTGATAGAGCTTGAAGAATTTTGAAAAGAATAATGGGCAAATATTTTTACAGTCCAGGTGTGGAAAGCTCTTAGAGACTCGAAAGAGTCACTGCTGTAATCGCTGCCAAAGGTGATTCTAACACGTATTGACTCAGGGGAATGAATACTTATGTAAATTATATATATATGTATTTCATTTTCAATAACTTTGCTAATTTGTCATTATGGGGTATTGTGTGTTGATGGGTGACAAAAACTATTTCATTTATGTTGTATTCAGGCTATAACACAACAAAATGTGGAATAAGTCAAGGGGTATGAATAATTTCTGAAGGCGCTGTACTTTATATATATATTTTTTAATTTTTTTATTTCACCTTTATTTTACCAGGTAGGCCAGTTGAGATCAAGTTCTCATTTTTTTACAACTGCGACCTGGCATGATGACCCAAGCAGAAACAAACATTTGTCTGGACATGGTGTGAAATACCTAGTGAGAAATATATTTTAAAAAATTGGGTATAAATGTGTGATTATTATTCAATTTATGGTCAGTTGGTTAAAGTTAACGTGCCTGATGCCATTATCAGTAAAACAGCTTTTGGCCCATTGTTAAAATTAGATGGGGTTTTATCACTCTGTAGTTCCCTGGAGGTTCTCTCTCTCTCTCTCTCTCTCTCTCTCTCTCTCTCTCTCTCTCTCTCTCTCTCTCTCTCTCTCTCTCTCTCTCTCTCTCTCTCTCTCTCTCTCTCTCTCTCTCTCTCTCTCTCTCTCGCTCTCTCTCTTGCGCTTTCTCGCTCTCCCCCTTTCCTTTGGCTTTATAGTTAGACTATTCATACAGTTTTATCTTAACTGTTTCCTGTCTATAATCTGACAGCAGTGCCACTGAAATACACTCAGCCACCTGAATGGACCTTTTGTGCGGACTCCCCCAACCACACAGAACCCAGAACCCCCCCCCCCCCCCCACTTAAGCAATTACAGGCAGACTACTAGCAACAAGCCAGTTGTTGCTAGTTGACACCTCACAGTGTCTGGTTTCAAGAGCTAAAGATGTGTTTTGTTTTACCTTTCAATTATATCTCAAGTTAATTATAGGACTGACATTGTGTGTAAAATAATGGGGTAAGAATACAATTCTTTCCAGATTAGTAGGTTTGTTAATCTTACAGTGATATAGTTTAATTAGAAAGTCTTCTGAATAAACCCTTCGATTACTTAGGTGATTGAGGTTACTGAAATACACCTCCCATGTTCTTAGTATACTGTATTTAACACATGCAAGACTCCTGGATACAGGGTACATGATTGATTGGGGACATCATTTATACAGCTCAGAAATGTAACTTTGGTTGGAGGGTACTTAGTTTAGGCTTAGGCCCATATACCTTGTCTAAATAAAGAGTCAACAGGTTATTATTGTTTCATGGTTTACCTTTGCCACATGAGGTAGCCACTCCATTAAGCTAGGCTGTCAGGCGGCTAACGCTGCTCACACTGGCAGCTGCATTACTTGTTTGTTTGTTGGACCGATGTGCAAATTGACGAGCTAGCAGACGCCAACGCTTAACAATACAGACCTGTGGAAGCAACGGACACACTGACAGATGTGTCAAGCCTTTGGTCCCAGAGCTCCCACTTGCAGACAAAACAAACATTTGTATTTAGGCGTTCTGTCTTTTACCACAGTTCTGTCTGTTACAGAAATGAACACAATTGAATATTCTGGTAACACAACCTTTTGTTGTCGAAGTATCTGATGTCTCTGTGGTAAAGTGATTTCAGTATTGGTGTTTCATTATTTTTCTACGCCTCTTCTCTGCCCTGGAAAACAACTATTACTGGAACTTCTGGAAGCCTCATTGGCTCTGCTAAATGATCGTGGCAGCTGCCATTTGTGCTGAGTTACCCAGCACCTCCCCTTGATTTGGCTGAGAAGATGAGCATTTAAATTAGGCTGGGATTTGAGTGTGTGCTGCCCCAAAAACACATATCTCTTACTTATCAGTAAACAACAGAATCTCTCTCTCTCTCTCTCTCTCTCTCTCTCTCTCTCTCTCTCTGTCTCTCTCTCTCTCTCTCTCTCTCTCTCTGTCTCTCTCTCTCTCTCTCTCTCTCTCTCTCTGTCTCTCTCTCTCTGATATCACTGGGTCATACAGTGCAACTCCAGTGCCTTCAGAAAGTATTTACCCCTTGACTTCTTCCACATTATGTTTTTTGAAAATGTTACAACATTTAAAAAAAATGAAAAGCTGAAATGTCTTTAGTCAATAAGTATTCAACCCCTTTGTTATAGCAAGCCTAAATAAGTTTCATAATTTCTTTGATTATTGATACATGATTATTTGATACATGATTATTTTCTACTGACTGAGTGGTGGCTGTCGTGGTGGTTGATGTACTCATTAAGAATAACCTTATGCAACAATGACTATGGAATTTTCAATTAATAACCCTGTAATTAACTTCCCGTCTCTCTGATTCTGGTCCCTCGTCATCACAATGATGACTCATATCTGTTTAACTGGCCATTGAAACAGCTTCCAGAAAGTGTTAGTCATAGTAGTCGCTCAACTAGGAGACAGATGCTGATTATTGCAAGGCATCTGTCCCTCCTATATAGTTCTTGACCTGGTGTAATAGGGAAAACTCAGGTGCTACTGGTAGTTTGCGACCTGACTTGACTTGGGGTCATGAACTATTCCCCCAGACTCTTCCACAATCACCGTTATCGTGCGCCGTTATCGAGTTAAGACTAAGAGCATCGTGAGTCAAACTGTAGTAAGCTACTAAAACTCAGGACCCTGTTCCCTCAATCCTGGATACTGGGCTTCTGATAAATTCGAAATAAGACTATTTTTGCACTGAAAGAATGCCAGGATTCTCAATGTACGCGCACAGTTTGGCACACAATGGTATTCCTGTTACATTGTTGTTTAGAAAAAGAATGAAAAAGAAATACTAATGTGTTATCTAAACTGACTACCATAATGTACAGTAGTAGTACCATACAATTACCAGTCAGTTGTTTCATAAAGAGTTAAATCCCTGAGGATTAAAATGTGGACATGGCAGAGTTATGGTAGCAGTGGTGTGGGGTGGGGGAGTTGGAATTGCAGGCAGAGTGCAGCTAGTTTTAGTCATTTTTTCGAGCAACAAGGCTCACTAGAGTTAGTTCTGGCTCATTCCTGAACTTCAGACATTTTTAAGTTTGGCAGTTCTAGTGTAAACAAAGCCCAGATAAATAACAGATTGAGTTACCTGTGAAAACGGAACCATTTGGGAGGGGGCCTGTGGGAGAGGGGAACATGGGTGTCTGTGCACACTGTTCCTGTCTGAGGTTTCTGTCCTCTCCACCTCCCATAAATTCCACCAGCATCAATGAACTGACATATTTACGCCTAACATTAATATTTAGCTCTGATATTAAAATGTTGGAATATTTTGGGGTCTTTTTTCATATGTTTTGTATATATATTCATCAGCACTTGGTATTATTTTAATCTCAACATCAATATTATTCAGTGTAGACACTGACTATGCCAGGGACTTGGAGAATTTTCTCTCAGCCAAAAACTCACCGAACAGAAAACACTCACCCTGAATAAACAAAACTGCCAGAAATGAACTGTCAATATTGAAATGACAACTATTCATAAATCTTCAGGCCAGTTCTGATTATTAATACCGAAAAACGCAGAAAGTTGATTGACACCAATGTATGATTTACTGTGAAAGTCTAAATTGCTCATCTCTCAAGTCATTAGTAAGATAAATAAGATCAGTAGTTTTATATTAATGGTCATCACTCAAGATCATAATTTTATATTAAAGATGTGATAGTATAACATGTCTTGTATTTCACATGTATTTTATACAGTATCCTTGACTCACCATCCCTTACCTCTTGACGTCCCTCATAACCGTGCGGTTTAAAAACCTGAATGCCACATTTCCTGGCTCTTTGACTGCCTCTCATACGAAGGAGAAAAATATAATTTCAGTATACCGAGAGGTATTCTTTGTATAGCCAAACCTGTGTTATGAAACATACATTTGACTTTCAACATTACTTATTTACTTTCTGTGTTCAAAACGTAAGGTACATCACTTGAGAACATGGTACAGTAAGAAGCTTGGATCAATTGCATGATTTCCAGAGTGGCGCAGCGGTCTAAGGCACTGCATCGCAGTGCTAGAGGTGTCACTACAGCCTTTGGTTTGATCCTGGGCTGTAGCATAACAACAATTGGCCCAGCGTCATCCGGGTTAGAGGAGAGTTTGGCCGGGGTAGGCCATCATTGTAAATAAGAATTTGTTCTTAACTGACTTGCCTAGTTAAATAGATTTTTTTTTAAAAAGGACTTGGGCTTTACTGACCAACCAAAATAAGATCCCAAAATTGTTATTTATTTTGCCAAGCAGAAGTATATGCTGGTGGGTGAGCTATGGGTAATTCCCCGGTAACGGATTTACGGTTTGACTGTTTCTCTTCACTTTAAAACTTAGGCCAAACAAAAAGCATTGATTTCAAAGTTGAACAAACCATACAACTCTATGCAAAATGAATGACTTTTAACAATTTCCACAGAAAAATATAAAAAAAGCTAATTTAGTAGAAGAACTGTGCAAACATTGGTAACGGAATAATGGTAAAATCTCCCTCAGGTTTTTATGTGACCACGTTTTCCAAAAACTTGGTTAAATATCGCCTCCGAATTAAGATTCAAAGATGTCTGCAGAAAGAATGGGGTGTAAGCTGTGATACGACACCTTGAGTTTCGAAAAATCTCTTTTGGTTATTGAACTACAGTAAGTGAAGTGAATTAACACTGGGTAATGGAATTATATCATGGGCCTCTGATCTGTACTACACAGAAATGCATAATTATGGATATGAATGTCATTCTCCTCATGTTTCACAAGTTTGGACATCATAGAGCAGCACAGCACAGCAGAGCACAGTAGAGTACAGTGCATTACAATACAACACAGCACAGCACAGCAAAGCACAGCAGAGTAGAGTAGGGTAGAGTTCAGTACAGTGCAGTAGAGTACACTAGAGTTCAGTACAGTGCAGTAAAGTACACTATAGTTCAGTACAGTAGAGTAGAGTACACTAGAGTTTAGTACAGTGCAGTAGAGTACACTAGAGTTCAGTGCAGTTGAGTACACTAGAGTTCAGTACAGTGCAGTAGAGTACACTATAGTTCAGTACAGTAGAGGAGAGTACACTAGAGTTTAGTACAGTGCAGTAGAGTACACTAGAGTTCAGTGCAGTTGAGTACACTAGAGTTCAGTGCAGTAGAGTACACTATGTACACTATGAAAATGTATCAACAAAATGAAATAAAACACGTTTTTGCATATACGTATAAAGAACTGTTTTAAATTCTTAAATAGGCCTACAATAATAATAATAATGATAAAAAATATATAGAATAAATAGGAAAATAAATTAATTAAAGGTCAAACCTGAAGTTTGAGTCCATTTGGCCACACCAAAGTTCTTCTCATCTTCGTCCACTAGATGTCCATTCTCCTTGTTGGCTTATTTTCACTATACTCTTTCTCCTCTAACTTTTGTTTTATTTCAATGAAAAAGGCCTATATCTTGTCAACAGTAGCCTAGGCCAAGGCTCCTTTCACTCACTCTCTCTCTCCTCAGAAGCAGGCGCACGTGAGGTGAGCAGCCGGAACCAGTTTCATCTGGACATTAGCAATACGTTTTATTGAGTTGCAATTGGCTGACACAGATAATAAGCTCACACAGTTCTCATCGACACACACACATTAAATTATCAGAGGATGGGTCCAATCAGGTCTCGTCGGTAAATCAATTTAAATTGCAATAATATCAGACCCAACCCAGATCTGAGACAAAAGTCAAAATTGAGGAATTCCGGGTCTGTTGGACCCGAGAAGACATTTAATGTACTGTATTGTACGATCCTATCCAAACTTGTGAAACATGCGTCCATGACAGGTTCACATTTGGTCCAGCCCAGTCCGTCTGTAACGTTAAAGTCAAGCCCAGGGTGGACTGACCAAATTTCAACTACTTTTCAACGAGAGAGAGAGAGAGAGAGAGAGAGAGAGAGAGAGAGAGAAGGAGGGGTTGTCCAGACTCAGAATGTTTTAACACTCTTGGTTTGACCACCAGACAACAGAAAGATAAAGAAAACACTTATCAGCTGAACATAACAGTATGCCGGTGAACGGGAGGACAGTAACAGGTGACTATGATTTCCCATTGTAGCCAATTCCATTACAGATTATTTACCAATTTGGTAATGGAATTACGAGTTTTAATCACTTAATAATTCATAAATAAAATTGATATCAGTGAAATCACTATAACCTATTGATAGGTTTACCTTTACTTGTTACTTGTGTGAACTTTCACTATCCTCCCTCCTCATGAGTGAGAGAAATGAGAAAATATCTTAAAGATATATGGGGTTTTTGGTAATAGAATTACAAGGCACAAGGAAATATTTATTAAATTTACAGTAGGTAAACAATTTCCCCAAAACTAAATATAAGTGTTGATATTAGTTGTCATGGGTCTTTACGGCAACATTATTGTGTTTTGATGTATTTCTGATACCTTTTACAACTTTTTCTGGTAGATGTTTCCTAAGACCCCTTTTCCATCTGTTTATCCAGAAATCAAAGCATTTACTCCAGAAATCAAAGCCTAATTCATAAGATGTTAAATGGTTGAAAAATGTACAATTTGATATGCTCCTTTGAACTTCACATGTTGGTGCTTTTCAATGCGAAATGCCCTTGTTTAAATAGGTCAAATTATTATTTTCATTTGTGCACAATCCCCCTCAATTCTCGTGACTCATCGAGCAGAGATTAGGGAACTTCCAGTGTCTCTATTCTCCAGTGTATGAGTGCGTGCGTTACTGTGTGTTTTTTCTGAATTGTTTAGGACAATTAGTTTTTTATTGTTTTTCTACAGAATTCAGTCAAGTTTAATCTCACACAGTGTCAATATACATCTCCCTCCCAACCTGCCCCCACCCCTCCCAACCCCCCCTAATCTATCCAAATCAAACTGACATTCAGAAACAGAAACAACACAAAACAAAATGCCCACTATACCTCACATTCTCTAAGATGGTCAACATACCGTTTCCAAATATAATATATAGAGTCTAATGGGATGTAGCTAGATAGTCAGTTCCCCAGTTTGTTATTGTGAGTCGATATGAGGCTTTCCAATTGATGGCTATATCTTTTTTTTGCAGCAATTAGACCAATATTACAAACCATTCTCTGATATTGATCACCAATATCTACATTTCCCAACAGACACAATCGTGGAGATGGATGGATATAAATTCCTAGACACAATGAAGTGATAGCGCTTACATTATCCCAAAATGGTGTCAGTTTGTCACAGGACCACAGCATATATAATAGGGTTATTTTGTGCTTTTTGCATAACATGCATTCTGGCAGGAGTGTAGTAAAGTCCTATGAATTATCTTAAATTGCAGTAGTTTATATCTTAGGTTGTAGAATCAGGTATGAACATTTTCACATATCTGTGACCAATGGATCTCCTCAATTTCTTCCTTTAGATCAGTTTCTCATTTTTTCCTTTTAGGCCCTGAACCATCAGGTAGTTTCAATCAACCCTTGATATCAACTTCTTTGGCGTAGCAACTTCTTTCAGTATTTCTTCCATGCTAGATACCTTGGGTTAATCCAGATTCTGCTGCAGCGATTGAGTAAGATTTCTGAGTTGTAAAAACGTATCAAATCAGTCTTGGATAATCCAAATCTTTCTTGTAATTTAGTGAATGACGGTAGAGCTCAATCAAACATTTTCTTCATCTTCCTTTGGCAATAAACATGTTTCCATTGTTCAAGGTCATACAAGATGGAATGTGTGACATTAAAGTCTTCCAATAATGTGTCATTGAGAGAGCCTTATCTGTCAGTAACATACACTATATATACAAAAGTATGTGGACACCACTTCAAATTTGTGGATTTGGTGATTTCAGCCACACCCGTTGCTGACAGGTGTGTAAAATTGAGCACACAGCCATGGAAAAACATTGGCAGTAGAATGGCCTTACTGAAGAGCTCAGAAAGGATGACAACTTTCTAGGAGCAACAATGGCTCAGCCACGAAGTGGTAGGCCACACAAAACGGGACTGCTGAGTGCTGAAGTGTGAAGTGCGTAGAAATCGCATGTCCTCGGTTGCTACACTCACTACCAAGTTCCAAACTGCCTCCAAGAACTGTTTGTAGGGCTCTGGAGCAGTGAAAACACGTTCTCTGGAGTGATAAATCACGCTTCATGAATGTCCTTTTTTAACCCACACTGTTGTCTCTCTCATTCAACTTTTTTATTGTCGACAACGCCATGTTTTTTTTACGATGCTGAAATGCAGAATTTGCAGCTCTTTACTGTCTCTGTCCTTTCGCTTTCTTGTTAAGGGCTAAACGCTAGAGCAAGACCCCACACGGAATCTGTTGTTCTATAACATAGGATAGAATTATCATACCAAAGCAAAGCCAAACTCCTTCTCCATGACTGTCCGTTTTTAAGTCCTTTCATTACTTGATAAGCCTCAGTGTTCTCAACAGCCAACGGCTTATGATAAATAAGCACACATGGCCTCTGATTGACACGTTTTGTAACAACAAGGCATGCCTGTAGTCACATTCCATGGCATGCTATTTACTTTGGACCGTTTGGTCTCTGCCACGATATTCAAGCGGGCATCCAGCATTCTCTCACTGCCGAATAGAGACGTTTTGATTTGACCAAAGAAGGGTGGCAGGTAGCCTAGGGGTTAAGAGCGTTAGCAAATAATTGAAAGGTTGCTTGTTCGAATCCCCGAGCTGACTAGGTGAAAAATCTGTCGACGTGCAAGGCAATTAACCCTAATTCCAAGTCGTTCTGCTAAATGATGAAAACGAACATGCAGTGTTGTTTGTTTCTTGATAGTTTAAACTGCTTGATATAACTCAATCCATGTCATGTCTATATATCCCCAATGTATTGCAGTGCAAGGGGATGAAGCTAGTAAACCTAGTTTTCTGATCCTAACAGCCGCCAGCTTGGTGGAGCGATCTTTGCGTAATAATGAATGGGGTGTGTACAGCATACTGTAGGTGGCGAAGTGCAAACTCTACATGACATGGAGCTTGACGAGGAAGCAATGGAGCATGGAAGTGTGCAGCTCTGCATCCGCAGAGACAGACATGGCGTCCCGCTCTCCCGAGTCCCGATGTTTGAATCATTTCGGTCACTTAAACCCACAGCAGATATTCTGAGGGTAATCATTTGCAGAGTTTGGAAGACAGTGTTTGCAGCTCAGTAAGGAAAATAAATGGGTGCGTACATTTTGGGGCAGCGTGGTGTTTTGTGTGTTTGCAGTGGCTCCGGTCCCGTCTCCTACTCCAAACAGTCCGGCTGGTCCTGAAGACCCAGCTGTTTGAAGCTGCTGCCCCAGTCAAGCCGTGTGCTGGCTGCCAATAGGAGGTCACCCACTGGGGGGAAGTGTTAATGGACGTCTAATCCCAATAACACTGCCAGAGACTAGGCTCACCACCCACACAGATCAGGAACCAAAACACACACATATACACACACACACACACACACACAAACTTACACACACAATCACACACACACACACCATACACACATACTGTATACTACCAAACTGCCATAGTAACAATACATGAATCTATCAGAGTAATGATCCTGTACATAAAGCATCCAGTGTTAAATCACTGTTGAAAACTCTGAGATGTTCTGCTCTGTGCAATGCAAACACAAAACCTTGCATCAATTGATAGTAACGAATGGACTTTGTTATTGTAATTGGTTTATACAAGTCTGCCTGCAACCCACGCACAGGGCCAACCCTTTAAGTGGTGGTCATGGTTTTATAAAAAATTGGGAATCCAAACAGACATGCACGTATGGCTGCATTGCACGCACACACGCCTCTCAAAGCAGGCTGGGACCTCAGGAGTGGGTGGCTTCTGCCGCCGAGGATCTACAGTAAAGGGTTTTATGTGGTCGGGGGCGAAGGTCACAGAAGCACAGCTGGGTGAGGTGCCCGTTTCAATTTAGTGTTTCATTTCCAAACCCCTGGAAAAGCCAGGATGTGGCTGAGAACGAGACCGAGCCGATAGATATTAAACCTCTGCGCTTCTATTGGCCATTTGGCTACACCCAATTTGTCTGAAGAGAACACGGGAAAGTATTTCAATGACATGACACCACCACACAAAAATACAACCGGCTCCGTGGACAGCTTCTACCTCCAAGCAATAAGACTGCTGAATAGCTAATCCAGAGCTGACTATCAAGACCCATCTCCACTGACTATCTGCACTGACTATATACACATTCACAGACTCTACCCACACATCCATCCACTGATACTCCCGCACCCCACCCCCACACACACTCACACACTGAAGCACCTACACACACAACCACACATGCACACACACAATCACCATATTCGCTGCTGCTACTATTTATTATTTTTATATTACTGCTCAGTCACTTTAACACTGATTACACAACTGTCACTAGTATCCATTCTATTGGGGCATGATAATCAGTGAACCACACTGAGAACTAGTCAGCAGTAAGGGTTGGCAAAAGCTGGAGAGACGAAGGGGGCCAGTCCTGACTCCATTCCTGTCAATACCCCAGTGGCCAGTGAAACAGGAAGCATTGACCGTGGGTCAGACGGCCCATGAATGGCCCCTATTGACACGGATCAAACAGATAAGCCACATTTAGTTAAGTGTAATTTTGTGTTTTTTTTTAAGGCCGACTTGTACTTGTACTTGCCTGGGCTTGCCTTACCTACAAGCTTTCAGTCTCACGTCAGAATTAGCTGTTCATCCATGTTTCTCAAAAGTCCAATTTTGAAATTGTTAACTTCACATTTTTATGGTTAGGGTTAAGGTTTGAGATAGGCTTGAAACAAAAAAATCTTTAAAAACTTTATATCGATGGATTCAAATCCGCAAATCCGCCATCCCCCATCCAAAACACCCTAGCAAAACCAAAACCTACGGTAATTGAAGGTAACAGCGCTCACTTTTGCCCCTAGTGGCTGGTTTCCACGTCATCTCCCAACGTCCTCCGACATGGATGGATGTCGAATATTGACTTGTATCACGGGTGACTGGTCTGTGCCTTACAGTTCATTGGGAGGGAGGGAGGGAGGGAGGGAGGGAGGGAGGGAGGGAGGGAGGGAGGGAGGGAGGAAAGGAAGGGAGGAGGAGGCGAGGGAGGCACACAGCTGTGGATTAGGGCCATTGTTTGGATTTGACAGGAGGGATCATCTTCTCTGTTCCGATGTAAACAGTCCCCCACCTCTATTTCCTCTTCTTTTGAACAATAACGCAGACGTTTTCAGTCACATGGCTTCTGCCGATGAGGATCATGTCCCACTGGGCACACACTTGGTGAATCAACATTATTTCCATGTAATTTCAATGAAAGTTGAATGAACGTGGAATAGACGTTGAATTGACGTCTGTGACCAGTCGGGTTTTGAAGAAGAAGTGTCATAACACCTTTGGTTGTCCCCATGCTGCATGGGAACAGGATGCAGATGTGGGACATGTTTCCTCTGTATTTAGTGTACCAGTATAAATGTACACTGAGTATTTAAAACATTAAGAAATAGAGATGGGAAGCCAGTGTAATTCACAGAGGATAGGGGTGATATACTGCCAGGACTTGGTGTGAGTGAGTAATCTGGATGCAGAGTTTTTAACCATTTGGAGCTTATGGAGGGATGCAGAGTTTATGCCGGTGAGTAGGGAGTTGCAGTGGTCAAGTATTGCTACGTATAGATTTGTCTTAGTGGAATATAAACAGATGTGTAGTTACTATATGTTACAGTATGATATTTAATCCATGACTCACTTCGGAATGCCACATAGTATAAACTGGGATATCCCTCTACTGTCGCTGAATTTTTCTGTAATATGTATTTCCCTCCATATTTTCTGTAATATGTATTTCCCTCTATATATTCTGTAATATGTATTTACCTCCATATATTCTGGATGGACAGCAATAGCCTACTACACTTGAATGGCAATACTATTGCACAATACACATTACAATGGCCAATCTTTAAAGGGATGGTTCGGGATTTCTTTTCATGAGGTCGAAGGAATTATCCGTAGAGCTCTGAGAACAGATTGGGTCGAGGCACAGATCTGGGGAAGGGTACCAAAAAATGTCTGCAGCATTGAAGGTCCCCAAGAACACAGTGGTCTTCATCATTCTTAAATGGAAGAAGTTTGGAACCCCCAAGACTCTTCCTAGAGCTGGCCGCCCGGCCAAACTGTGTTATCGGAGGAGAAGGGCCTTGGTCAGGGACAGAGGTCCAGAGTTCCTCTGTGGAGGTGGGATAACCTTCCAGAAGGACAACCATCTCTGCAGCACTCCACCAATCAGGCTATTATGGTAGAATGGCCTGACGGAAGCCAATCCTCAGGCACGTCAGCCCGCTTGGAGTTTGTCAAAAGGCACCTAAAGGACTCTCAGACCATGAGAAAGAAGATTCTCTAGTCTGATGAAAACAAGACTGAAAAGCATCATGCTGTGGGGATGTTTTTCAGCGGCAGGGACTGGGAGGCTAGTCAGGATCGAGGGAAAGATGAACGGAGCAAAGTACAAAGAGGTCCTTGATGAAAACCTGCTCAGGACCTCAGACTGGGGGCGAATGTTCACTTCCAAGAGGACAACGACCCTAAGCACACAGCCAAGACAACGCAGGACTGGCTTCAGGACAAGTCCTTGAGTCGCCCAGCCTGAGCCCAGACTTGAACCCGATCGAACATCTCTGAAGAGACCTGAAAATATCTGTGCAGCGACGCTTGAGAGGATCTGCTGAGAAGAATGGGAGAAACTCCCCAAATACAGGTAGAAGAGGACTCAAGGCTGTAATCTCTGCCAAATGTGCTTCAACAAAGTACTGAGTAAAAGGTCTGAAAACCTATGTAAATGTGTCATTTCCGTTTTTTAGTTTCAATAAATTTGCAAAATAATTTGCATTGTCATTATGGGGTATTGTGTGTTGATTGATTAGAGGAAAAACAATGTAATCCATTTTAGAATAAGGCTGTAATGTAACAAAATGTGGAAAAAGTAAATGGGTCTGAATACATTCCGAATTCACTGTACACGCTAGGGATTAACATGGGTAACCAGGATCCCGGGACTGTCCAGGGAACAATCTAAAAAAAAACACACAAATTACAAGATTTCCCCACAATGTCACACAAATGCAAAATGACTACGTAAATTCAGTCCAAGAATGACTTACAGTATTGCACGTGATATGATATAACAACTGTACATGAATATGTATATACAGTCTTGAATGAATAAGTCCTGAGTGAATGAGTGATTACAGACCAGAGTTAGTTTACTGCACACGTTGAAAGAACTGAGCCTCCTCAGAAAGTAGAGTCAGCTCTGGCCCTTTTTGTACAGAGCCCCGGTGTTACCAGCCCATTCCAGCCTGTTGTCCATATGGACTCCCAGGAACTTGTATGACCCAACCATTTCTACATCCATCCCCTGTATAGGGACTGCAGCCGGTTGGGCCTTGGTTCTCCTGAAGTCCACCACCATCTCCTTTGTTTTGCTGATGTTGAGCTGAAGGTGGTCATTGATTGTGCTCCTGTACTTCTCCTCCTGCCCACCCCTGATGCACCCTACAATTGCAGAGTCATCCAAGAACTTCTGAGGGTGGCATGTTTCAGAGTTATATCTGATGTCTGAGGTGTAGAGGGTGAACAGGAAGGGGGACAGGACTGTTCCCTGACCCTGTAGGTAGGCTGTTGTTGTAAATACGAATTTGTTCTTAACTGACTTGCCTAGTTAAATAAAGGTAACATTTAAATATACTGTACATAGGACTAATACAACTTGCTTCTTGAAGAATTTAGCTTGAGCTTAGTTCAACTGTCATAACCCATCATAACCCAAAATACAAGCCTATTTTACTCCAATGTGTGTAAACAATGTCAATGTAAACAACAATTTTGATATCATGCATGGTCAGGCCTTGCATCCATTTTAAGAGTGGTTACATCAAAGATCCATCATCATCAAAGATCCATCGTTATTGTTGAAAAAAATTGTTAGTTCCGGTCTGCTTAACGGGGTGGCTTTCCCATATGCACCAATCCATTAGTAGCGGTTTCTGGTCTGCTTACCTCATTGACTGTAAATGAACCAGAAAAAATGAGGGAGTGGGATGTCTCACTTCCTCTTCTGTCTCTGGTTACATTTCTCCAGGCACATTTTTACCAAAACAAAGGCAGGGTGGTGTCTTGTTATTGTTTCTATTAATAATTCGAGCTTTAATCAGGTGAAACCAAATAATGAGAAGTGCGCAACCTGGGGACAGACTGGAGCGCGCTCACCCAGGAAGCCAGTACAACAGCGGTGGTGAATAGTTAGTTTGGCGATACCAAACAAAATAAATATAATGCTAAACTTTTTTAAATAAATTATATTATAACTACTCTGATGTTTTATTGGATTAGCGATAGTATAATCAGGTTAGCAAGAAATGTTTGTGGGCTACCAAACAATCAGTCTGTTTGCGTGGGGAGAAATGGAGGGAAATGTCCCAACGTGGCAATAGCTACAGGTGTAGGATCTTAATTTGAGCACCCTGTTGTTGCATAAAATATACTTGTAGTGTATTCAAGGTTTAAAAATGTATCAACCCCTACTAAAATGATAATCCTCACAATAATTCAAATTACCTGTTGTTGCAGGATTGTTTTCCTGCTGTGAGAAAATGGTCAAATTACGATCCTACACCTGTAACAGGCACATCATCACATTCTGTATTTTCTTCCTAGATGTTTTTGTCTATTGATATCATCTTATCATGTGTAAAGAGGTCATGAGTTATTGAATCATGTATGAGGTCTCCTTGTGTGTATTTTGTAGCATCTTAACTTTTCAACCTGCAGTGTATGCATTATCAAATAGAAAAAAAGGCAAGAATACTGGTTTGGTATTTGGCCTTTTAACATCCCACTGCTTGTTTATGGTGGTGTTAGTCATATGATGGTAATCTGAACAGTAATGTAAATACTAGGCCTACATGACTCAATTCTGAAGTAAATGCAGGCTGTCTTTAAAGGTCCAATCCTGAATTACAAAAACATAAGGCAGCCCGGCCACTTGATGGTAGGCTAAATATAACAGATTGCACCTTTAAAGCTGCAATGTGTCCGTTTTTGGACGACTTGACCAAATGCACATTGAAATGTGAGTTACAGAGCTGTCATTCTCATCGAAAGCGAGTCTAAGATGCGGTAGATCTGTCCCATTCTTAAGTTTAGTTTTTGTGTCTTTTACTTTCGCTTTGTACACCAGCTTCAAAAAGCTTTTTCTCCCCAATTGGTAGTTACAGTCTAGTCCAATCGCTGCAACTTCCCTACAGACTCGGAAGAGGCAAAGGTCGAGAGCCATGTGTCCTCCGAAACACTGCTTCTTGACACACTGCTCGCTTAACCCGGAAGCCAGCCGTACAAATGTGTTGGAGCAAACACTTTCCAGCTGGTGACCGAGGTCAGCTTGCAGGAGCCCGGCCCACCACAAGGAGTTGCTAGAGCACAATGGGACAAGGAAATCCCGGGCGGCCAAACCCTCCCCCAACCCGGACGATGCTGGGCCAATTGTGCACTGCCTCATGGGTCTCCCGGCCACAGCCGGCTGTGACACAGCCTGGGATTGAACCCGGGTCTGTAGTGATGCAGTGCTTTAGACCGCTGCGCCACACAGGAGGCCAGCGGCGGTGCTATTTCTGCATAGTGCACCTTTAAGATGATGGGTCCTACTGGATTGAGTTAAAACAATAGGGATTGTTCCATTTAGACAGGTAAAGCAAGCCAAGTTCTTTGTTAATGACAGGAACAAGATGAAGCAGAACAGAGATGTGTAGAAATGAATATCATACTTTAAAACAGTCAAAGCTGAGCACTTAAAAAAAGTAAAAAAAACACCACTGTCACTGTGCTGTACCAGGAGAATAGAGAAAAGAACACAAACACAGAGTGTGTGTCTATGGTGTATTTCTGGGTTGGTGAGTGAGCAATGAAGTCTTTATTTTACCTTTAAGCAGGCCAGGCCACCAACCTCTGTTGCATGCAATAATTCATAGAACTCCTTAAGAAAACCACTGAAGTTCATCATTGTTCATGGGAGTGGACCATTGCGTTTGAAAGCCTGAAGAAATATGCTGCAAACGTGTTTCATTTCAGCTGAATGATCTCATGCGAGTGTGCTGACTCACAGGCCTATTTAACACAAATGCCATAAGTGACATTTTTCATAAACATTGTGCCGGCTGCAGATTGAGCTGCATGTATGTTTACCTTGGTAATTGATGGACTGGTACTCAGGTTGACATGCTGAATGCTTGTCTGAAATGGCATCAACCATGGTTTATCTTAATGCAATCTGGATGTTTTTGGCATGGGCAGCTGGCTCCAATTCGGCACTCCGACAGAGATCTGCCATGTTTGCTCCAGGGAAAAACGGCTGTTGTCAAACACTGTTGGAATGTCGAATGCAGCACGGTCGTCTATCAAAAAAACACTGAGGTTTATAGAGCCACCCCTTCCCTCTCCTCCACTCACATCAACACCGCTCACACCACTCTCCAAGGCTGCCATCATAACTGTTGGTGAGCCACAGAACTTCTTCGTCCTTTAATTTGAAACGTCAGTACTGCTACTCTGTTTTATTTCGGTTCCTTCTAATTAAGGGTACTAACTTCTTCAGGGGGATTTATCCATGGTGTTATGTCACAGATGGTTTGGGATCTGACTTGGTACATACTGTTTTGTTGTTTTTCAGCGTGTCTGTTCCGGTACAATGGGTTCTCCTTTGCCTACCTCATCTACCTCCTGCTCATCCCACTGTTCCCAGAACCCACCAAAACAACAATGCAAGGTAAGAAACGGGACTAAGAAACGTATTTAGTTATTGATGTTTCTACAGTAATGTTCTCTTACTGTATAGTGGATATACATAGAGGAGTAATACATCAAGTATATTTCGTATTGCTCTGATGCCAGGCTAAGTGTAGAGACCACATATGTTTTAGTATGAGGATGTAACAGTTATCTGTCTGAGAGTCAATTGACACATACAGCATGTTTAGAGACTCAAACGTCTACTGCAGTGGGCTAAATCAGGGTCACACAGAGTGTTTCTTGGAAGTCTTAAACAAATCTACTTTGAAACAAAAGTATACACCAACATACAAAAAAAGACACCTGTACCATGTCACAGAGTCTGCATCCCAATGTTACACTATACAGTATATCCATCACAGAAGACTGAAATATATCAAAACCGTTAGACATATAAACACAGGATTTCCTACTGGTCTTTAAAATAATGTTTATTCATTTTGAAATTATGAAAAATAAGGTCATTTGACTGCAGGAAAGGGCTACCTGGTAATTCCTCAAGCAAACAAGCCACTTTAGAGAGCGAGAGGTTAAACACTTAGATTATCTGGATTTGTGGATCTCCTCAGCCTACACCTAGGAATTACAGCAATCAGTGACAGAAGGATTTCTGACTCTTTGACCAGCTTTGTGTCAGAGGAGGAGATTGGGATGGGAAATGATTGTCATTGTAACACAGGGCTATGACACGCGCAGGCATGCACACACACAGTCTGCGAACACTGTCATTGGACATTGAAACAAAAACACATCTGTCCTTAAACAACACATTATTTTCTGTGAACCCGCAGTGCCGTTTTCCTTTATGGACCCTTCCATCTTTACCGTCTCAGTTTGAACATGGACTTTTATTGTACATTGTAAGCCTGCAGTCATATATAAGATAACTCCTCTTATCCATCAACCCCAAAAAATGTTAGAAAAAAAACAAGAAAAAAATCTGTAGTAGGAACAATGACATATTTAGTGAACATGTGACAGGCGGTGATAGCACCCCTCGGGAGAAGAGAGGGAGGATGAAGGGAAGACAAGACAAATAGAGAGAGATGAATGCAGCCTCTACCTGTCTGCTCAGACATCCCCTCCTCCTCCACTCTCCCCCTTGAGTGTCAGCAGGCCACAAGTTCAACACTGACCACGTTTACATGCACACCAATATCCCGTTGTTATTCGGGATACTCAAGTATTCTGTTAACTAATATAAACATCATATCCTGTTTACAATAACCCGAAAAAGCTTGTATCCTGGTTATGTGAAACCAGGATAAGATGCCTGGAATATTCTGATCCAAGACGGGATACTGTGGCATGTTATCTTATGTTATCCTTTTCCCTATGAATGTTGTTTATCGCATGCTCAGTTGTGCATATCATGGGTGTTGTATGATGACGTTTTTTCAACTGATATTTCAAAAAGTAGGCTACCTGCGCAGTTCGATCATCCATAATAATTCCATAATCATTTATTTTGCTGATACTCTGAACTGGACCATGTAGCCTACTGACTACTTTCACCCCTAATTTAGACAACTTTCTGCTTTTAATTTCTGACATTTGGTAGGCCATTTGTTTTGTCAACTATAGTTAGATACATGCAGCTTCTCTTTTGTCATCATTTTTTGCCCCAGAAGACTAAATAAAGTAGTGCTCACTAGAATAATGTCTTACATTAATAGAATGAATGCATTAGTAATAGTTAACACCGGTAAAGTTGTCTGTTTCGTTTAAGGACCAGGAGAAAACGCAATAACTCCAAAACAGTGGAAAGATTGGTCCTATGCAAAATGTCCAAATGCTCTTCACTCCGTTGTCGGTTTAGCCTACATTTCACTGATCTTAGTAGGATAAAGCATTTTTTATTTGTGTCCTTCAAGGCAGTTGTCAATGATCACGTTAGGCTGCGTTTCATTTATTTTTTATGGCGGTTTGATCGCGGGGTGGCATTAGTAATCCCTGCCGAAATTCTCCCCTACACCCCTTCTATCTTGGGACTGCAAGGCCTGGGGCACTGAATGCATCATTTTGTAGCTCATGTTGACCAGTAGTGTGTGCCACAATTTTCTTGCCTTGCCGAATGTGTGTTATATTAAACATAGAGGAAGGAGTAAAATGTCGGCAAGCAATAAACATTTCAGATCAACTATGGCTGAATTACTATCCTACACTTTCAAAAATACTAGTCGAATAAGACATGGGAGAGATGACGAATTTCACGCAAAATCAAAACGCAAAATCAAACGCAACAAACGTCTGCTGGTATGAAGTTAATTAATTTATCAGGTTGGTGTTTCAGGTCTGCTGAATACAGAGCCTTGAGGCACTATATGATTAGGATTCATCCCAGTTAAAATGAATGAGCTGGAGGAGGTGATTTCATGCTTCTTGACTATACTTGCATGTTCAGGCATCACAAAGTTATAATGGGGAGGCAGCCTGTAAGTCGCTCTGGATAAGAGCGTCTGCTAAATGACTCAAATGTAAACGCAAAAGTGGAAGACTCTGCTGACAAAGCAGTCTGGAAGCACAGTCATATTTGACCCCTTACTGTATGTAAGCTATATAGTATTTGACATAAAAAACAACCATAAAGGAATTATAACAAGTTATTAAGAATTGACTAAGCTAATAAATAGTTTATTTGATTGAGTGCTGAACTCATAAGCCTTAAGGTTGATATAAATGACACCTATAGGTTAATGGGCCAAATCCATAATTGATACTGCATGTGCATGTAACCAAACAGATCTAAATCATACTTTGGTGCCAGTAGTAGTAATTTAAAAGATGTACTGTTGCGCAAAAATACAAGATAGGCCTTTGCTTATATCTCAATCATGGATTCTGCATTTATTGTCACGGTAGAATGACAGTCGATGTGTCCAGTTGAGGGATGAGTTAGGCCTACACCTCACACCTACACCTCACACCCAAGGTGACAAACTCCGTGTGCTGTTGCCCTCCTCCTTTCCTTGTCCATGACACACATACTGTACATACATCATTCCAGATGTTAGAACACAAAACATGTCAGTCATGTCTCTCTTGTTTTAAGGAGATTCTCTCGCCTCTAAAGTAGCCCCCCCCCCCCCCCCCCCCACCCACACACACAAATAGTTGGTGGCAGTCGGGGGAAATCAATCTTGACGCAACAATATGACGCCGGTACGTCGCAAAGACAGATTGGTGACCGTTTTATGACATCTAGTAAGGTGAAGACATGGCACTCATTCCACTTCATCTCCGAAGCAACTGAGGCAGCCAATTGGACCGAGACAAAAAACAGTGCTAGGAAAAGATAATCTGGCGTTGATGGACAATAGCGAGGGACCCCCGGAGGTGATGGAGGTCAGGGTTCAAAAGTACAGACTTCTCTTGTTCTTTACCAGCTGGCTGCAGAGCGGTGGAGATATTGAGACATTTTTCCTCTCCATTTTCTTCTCCTCCTCCTCCAGCTGTTTCCCTCCATCGCGGCTCCAACTTTAGGCTTCAGTCCCATCACCACTCCCTGGAAAACATGGACATGCATCTCTATCAATTAGCTCTTTCCCTCAAGTCCTTTATCAACCGGAATGTTCTCTGATTTTACACAGCTTTTCTAATAAAGCTCAAGTGACCATCTGTACGTCATTCTCCGCTACAGTTGTTGAGGCGAAGCTTAGTGGCCAAGCAGCAAACTAGTTAGGTAATGTTTATTAAGTTTCAAAAGGGCTCGATACAATCATACCCGCATTCCAGCATTCACGCAGTAGATCTTATTCCCACAGTTTAATCAAAACTGTGAGAAAAGCAGTAAACATCACTATAGCAGGTTCAATTGTCGGGCCGACGAATCCCATCTTGAAATGCGTGCATGCACAAACAGTAAGTCCATCTTTTGTGTCAGTCATTCATTTATGTCAATTGGAGATTTGTACTAAAACACGCACATTGCTCAAGTTATAATTTGGCCCTGTGTGAGCTGTTAACAAGTGGCTCCAGGGCATTTATAAACCCCATCACCACGCCATCAGTGCTTAGAGGTGCAGAAGGCCTGATTTACTACAGCCAATCCAACTCCAGGTCTCCTCATGGTTTGCTCACTTTGACAATTCATCAGATGCTGTTTGCTTTGCTTCGGCCTGCTCTCTTAGTTCAATGCGGCTGATTCATACCCGGTTCAGTCGGTGTAACAGGGTTGGCATTCACGTCACCTGAACCAGATGTCGTCCATTAATTATAAAAATGGTGAATTGCTCCTTGAAGATAGGCGTAATTTCATAGTCACTCCTCGTTTTGTTCTGTGGGGCATGTTCTGTGCTAACACACTATTATGCGTTTTTCAGTCATCAAATAGGTGGTATAACTGTTTTGAGCAAAGTCAGTCGGTGTGTCATGGCCTGATGCATTTTATCAACCAAGCAAACCATTGACGTAAACAACCCAGACACTGCCGATTGACACAAAAACCTTTTGCCCCAATGACTCGGGTTCTACTGCCCCAAATTCTAGTTCCTCCTCTCATTCGGAGAAATCTCTGTAATACAATACAGCACCAAAATATCAGCAATCTCCTCTACCTCGAGCCATCCAGCAGGAAGGTAATACAAACAAACGTAATCTGTCCTTGGAGAGAGGGACGCAGGAGACAAGAGGGCTTCCTGAGGAAACAGAGCTCAATGGAGTGGTCGTCACCAGAGGACCCCAGGCCCACGCCTCCCTAAACCCCTTCATCCAAACCCCTTTGTCTCATTTCGTCAGGAAGCCGATGAGTCACTTGCACTGTCCGCACAAGGAGCTGCCTGCCTGCCTGCCTGCCATCCCACTTCCGCCCTCCATGTCTCTTTGAATTCTGACTCAATGCAAGACGTCAAGCGTGGCCCTCTGGGTTCCTTTGTTAAGGCAAACCAACAGTGAGGCTTTGATTCATTGTGGTATTGGGTATTTTGTAATGTGAATTGAATTTGAACTTTTTGTTGATTTTTTTGTCAAATGTTAACCTCTGAACCGGAATAGAACTTGGATCGGATGCTTGTTCAGCACTGAATTGAATAATAATAATGCAAAATGTTTAGGGAGGCTGAAGAAGTGTCTGCATCATTGTCTGCTGGTCAGTCAACTAGCTCTTTCTGTTGAGGTTGCATTCCAAGACCAATACTGTATGCTGGCTTGGGCTTATTTTTTGGGAGGCCCTGAGGTGAAGTCTCTGCCTCTTTCCCCACACACACACACACACACACACACACACACACACACACACACACACACACACACACACACACACACACACACACACACACACACACACACACACACACACACACACACACACACACACAGAGCTTCCACAATGTGCGTTGGAGAGTCCCAGTGATGTGTTCTAGGGAATATCAGAGACTCTGAGAAACATCACAAAGCCTAATTAGAGACTGGTTGACAGTTTGTTTCCTTGATAGATTAAACATCTGTAGCTATGTTGTTAGTTGGAGCTTTTGCTGTAGCAGATTCTGAGTCATTTCCACTTGTAGCATACATTTGCTGCCAAACTAATCAAAAACAGCCAAAAGTACTGACACACTGAATACTGACACACTGAATACTGACACACTGAATACTGACACACTGAATACTGACACACTGAATACTGACACACTGAATACTGATATACTGAATACTGAACCCTCCTCGTTTTTCTATTTGTTTTGTGTGTAATATATTGTGTGTAATATATATATATATCTTTCTTTGTCATTACTACTAATATTATAATTCTGTAATAATACTAGGACTACTGTTAGGGTGTCTGTTCCTTCAAATGTAGTCATGGCACTCCACATTCTCCCAGAAAATCTGTACCACTAGTGTTTTTACCTCTAACATTTGTAGAGGGAGAGCATGTTGGCCATGTTTTTACAAGGACATGTTAATACATAACTGGATTTCAATTAATGCCTGTGTCCCAAACTTCCTCACTACCCCAGGAAGCTGTGACTACAGTCTAGACAGAAAGAAAGAATGCCTTTTTATTTTTACACAACCTCCCTTGGTGTTCTGTGTTTTTATTTACTTTCAAGATGGCTGCAATAAAACAAGATTCTTTGTTTGTTTGTTGACTTTTTTTTTTTTTTAACCTTTCCTCTTTACAAGATTTATTTCAGAGAGGAATTTGAGTCTAAAGACCCATCTAGTTACCATACACAGCACTACTTCTCATGCACTTCTTTCCCCAGAAGTCTATAGCAGTATAACAACTACACTATCACCTCAACGCACAATTATCCCTAATACGCATTTTCTTTACGCCACAGTCTAATATGTCTTGGGGCTTGCACTCAAGGAATTCGCTCCAGGCTGGTTTAGACCTGTATTCATTCCTAGGGCATCTTTAAAGGGGATGTGGCATGTGAAGGTAACTGTGGCACGATAGCACAATTTAGATTTATTGCTAGGCCGTATTTAAAGGGTAAGTGCTTTCCACTAGATTACACCAGATCAAACAGACTACATTGAGCGGGTAGCTAGGTAACATAGTATTAACACATAGCTCAATGTAGCCTTGGCAAAGTAAAGGGATAAACATGTGGTCAGTCTGCTGGGGTTTATTGGACAGTATTTATTAACAGTGTCCTGATTCAGCAAGTATGATTACAATGTTTAATGTCAGGGATATGTTTTCAACAACAACTTACATTTTGTGTCATTTTGAGTCACATTACATTGTGAGTAATTGTTTGTCACCAAACGATCCTTAAAACATTGGGCCATATTTAATCAGAGCTAGTAACTTGGTTGAATAGGGCTCTTACATCAGTTATGCTTAGGCTCTGGCAATAGATCTAGTCAAATCTCAGGTTTCCCAGTCATTTAAAGCTCATCTAAATGAGAAGTCCACTAGTTGAATGGCTATTGACAATGGATTCCATGACAACGTTTTATTAGTTGTATGGATGGGATACACATGGTATACAACATCCAATTAAATGCTTAGTTGCAGGTTCCTTCTCGACAACGCAACAACAATAAGAAGTAAACCTATATAAGAATATGAAAATAAAGTAAATCGCTCACTAGAGTAAAACACTGTTGCATTCCATTAATCTCAAACTTAATTCAAAGACAGTGGTGAATGGAAGAGAAGTGAAAATATGCTTTCCCAAAGGATTGCTAAGTGTTGAAAAATGTTATTGACCAGGAATACAGTATTAATGCCACTGGTGGCTATTTTTCTGCATCTAAATGGACACATCTGGTCCAGCTTCCTGTGTAAGTATTGCCTTTCTACACTCAATGGGATATTCTCAGTGGTGTTCTTGAGAATAAAACAATTGAACAAAAACAGTTGTATTCATGAGTTTTATTGACAAGTGTCAATAAAAAAAATAAAGTCTGCCAATGCAAAAACCTTATCAAAATGAATTTATATGAATGCTGTAAGTACATAAATCGTTTGCCCACTGGGAAATTAATATCCAACTAGTCAGTGACAACTGTGTGGAGTGTGGAGTTTGTGACCGCAACTATGATAGATAGATAGATAGATAGATAGGTACTTTATTGATCCCCCGGGGGGGAAATTTCATTATCAAGCAGCTACAACAAAAACACAGGGCAGGTGCAAAATGCCACAACGAAAGTACACAAAAGACAGATACACGGTACATGATACATAGAGCGGCAGTATGAAAAAGTATAGAAATACAGGATATCTGGAGTGCAAAAAAAAAGCTATAAAAGGACATTGCGTAGTATGAGTGGTTGGCTGAATATGTACACTATACATTGGTGGATGTTGGATGGTTAACTATACTATACAGGTTGATGGCAGAGAAATACTTCAGTAGCTAATGCGTATGATATGAGCGAGGGTAATAATAGTTTACTTAATAGACAGAATGGGTAAATGAACAGGTAAGTGAAATTTTTGCATGGTTAAATTAGCTGTACAGTTAGGTATACCGTTATATTTACAGATAAGTGAATACTTGCATGTTTACACAAACTGTACAGGTAAATGACAGGAAGAGATACTTTAATAGCTAAATGTGTGTATGATATCATTGGGGTAATAATAGTAATTCCCTTAAAATACAGTCCTTAGTGCGCAGGGTTTAATTACAGACAACTGCACTTATTGCACATTTGATATACTAAAAGCAATGAGAAAAGGTGCAACTGGCAGGATACTAATATGCATTCCTGAGTGAATGCCTAGGTCCAATAATTACTTACAATATTGCATGTGATATAATGCAATATTGTAAGTAATTATTGGACCTAGGCATTGAGCTTATTACAGTATTATAGACACTATGTCCTGGGATTTCCTATGATCTTCTATGTAGAAGAACGCCTTACCTTCTAACGACTCTTGTGTATCTTGTGAACAGCATAGAGCAAAACATAATATTTCATAAATAGCTTTTAATAGTTTGTAGCTCGAACCATTCGGACTCTACAGATGTTTTTGTATAAAAGACCCGGCCCCAGGCCCCTTCGGTATCCACCAGTGTCTCACAAACACTGCTCTATCTCAGCCCCCGTTAATCACACAGACTAACGGTCGGTATCTACGGATGCAGATTAAATATACACTTAGTATATATACAATTCGTCGAGGCATGGACCGTGTTGACTCCAATACTTCCCACAGTTATGTCAAGTTGGCTGGATGTCCTTTGGGTGGTGGACCATTCTTGATACACATGGAAACTGTTGAGCATGAAAAACCCAGCAGCTTTGTAGTTCTTGACACAAACCGGTGCGCCTGGCACCTACCACCATACCCAGTTCAAAGACACTTTAATATTTTGTCTTGCCCATTCACCCTCTGAATGGCACACATACACAATCCATGTCTCAATTGTTTCAAGGCTTAAAAATCATTTTTTTACCTGTTTCCAAATACATCAGCGTTACGATGGGAATCATTGGGTTAAAAAAATAAAAGAGTTATTAGTTCTCTTACGTATAAGGGATACAAATTATCTCTAAGACATAATTGACTGAAAAGAAAAATAATGCAATTATATATACTGTACGTATGCTACATGAACAGGCTCGTTGACATATTTCCACAACAGTATCTCATTGTAATGTAAACACCATGCTCTTCGAAAAATGTTAATCCATCTCGACAGACGGTTTGAAAGATTATAACCAGTAGGTGTTTATGATGTAACATGTCCGCTGTTTGATGTGTGGAGCCTTTTGAAATGTGTGTAATGGCACAGTCTCTTTCTCACACATCCAGACGGTTATGGTAGAGAACCACAATGGATGGGATTGCCTTTGGCAAAAGTGAAGACAATGCAGTGTGAAAGTTGGCCTGCAGCCATGTTGGGTTGGAATAATTCATCTCAAACGTCTAATCTTAAACAGACCAAGAAACCAACTACAATTGGATGCTCGAGACCGTTCACTGAAAACTTCTTTTTTGACATGCCATTGTGGCAAATGTTAATACACCACCGATTTTAAATTTTACTTTAATCATAGCCCCAGTGTTTTAAAGGGAGTTGATAGACGACAATAGATGTACAACTGAAGTTTGGCTCTAAGTTTGATTGTAAAATAAAAAAATGTCAGGCACTGCCATATGTGAGCAGGGTAAATTCATTTAAATTCAATCACTTTTTGACATCATCCCTTTTGATTGAAACAAAACTTTCCAGAAATGTTTGCCCATGGAAGAAGTGATCAGAAAGTTACTTTTTGGAAAGCTTTTTAGTAAGCTTTTAAATTATATAAATCTCAACCGTTCACCTTTTCCAGTGATGAGGACATGTATGTCTCATGGTATGGTGGGTTATGCAAAATGGGTCCACTTTGAGCACCTTCATTTCTTGAATGTTTTTTGCATTCAGGTCCAGAAAGACTTTCTGAGCGCTTCTACAATCGGCAAATACTTATGGGAGGTTTTGTTCAAAAAGTGATTGAATTTAAATCGATTTACCCAGCATCCATATTTGATTCATAAAGTAATGTAATATCATTAAATGTGGAAGATACAGATACAGTTTACCTGAGTGTCCATATTACCATCACACGTCTTTGGAAGTTGCATCTGAGTCACAAGGTGTTGGTGTCAGAAGTGAGATCATTAACGCTACATCTTAGAACAAAAGGTGCTATCTAGAACCTAAAAAGGTTATTCGGCTGTCCCCATAGGAGAACCCTTTGAAGAACCCTTTTTGGTTCCAGGTAGAACCCTTTTGGAACCATTTGTTCTAATGGTGTAATAGAAATATGGATGTGGCCCTTTGGAGTTTACAGGAGTGGGTTCCTGCTCTGTGTCAAGGGCCTGACAGCTGCACAGTTAGTGGCTGACACTCAGCTAAGGCACTCTCAGCTCTCTCTCACACTTTAAGCTGGTTTCACTGCCTGTCTTGGTTTGAGCTAAATGGAAGGCATCAATTTGTCAGCTTAATTTGATATCTTGCTTAGAGTTATGTTTCCGTAGTAAGGAATATTACATGTACTTGTTTGTTTGGATGAAACCCTGCCAACGTCTTGTTTGGATCTGCCATGAACTGAGTGGGCTCTACCCCAAATGGCGCAGTGGTCTAAGACACTGCATCTCAGTGCTAGGGGCATCAGTACAGACAACCTGGTTTGAATCCAGACTGTATCACAAGCCGTGACAGCGTCGTCCGGTGTAGGCTGTCATCAACTCACTTGTTTAGTTAAATAAAGGTTGAATAAATAAACAATTCTGCTTCCTGGTTAGATGCTGTGTTGTACTAATCGACTGAACTGGCTGAAGCATTTCTATTCTGAGGTTTCTTCTCTGGTCACTTTCCCCCTGCTTCATGTTACTTTTGCCTACAACACATCTAGACCTCTGCATCCTCTCCTTATCACTCCTATCAGCATCTCTAAATCAGCAGCATACCATGCTGCATCCAACTGCTGGTTTGCCTTTGAAGGTAATCAGGGTTGGTCCTGGTCAATCCCTGGATGGGAGACCAGATGCTGCTGGAAGTGGTGTTGGAGGGCCAGTAGGAGGCACTATTTCCTTTGATCTAAAACATTTTTTTTTATCACAGGGCAGTGATTGGGGACATTGCCCTGTGTAGTGTGCTGTCTTTCAGATGGGATGTTAAATGGGTGTCATGACTCTCTGTGGTAACTAAAGATCCCATGGCATTTATCACAAGAGTAGGGGTGTTAACCCCGGTGTCCTGGCTAAATTCCCAATCTGGACCTCATACCACCATGGCCACCTAATTATCCCCACCTTTAATTGGCTCATTCATCCCCTCTCCTCTCCCCTGTTACTATTCCCCAGGTCGTTGCTGTAAATGAGAATGTATTCTCAGCCATCTTACTGGGTTAAATAAAATAAAAAATCAGCTGTCAAACCAGACAGCCGACCAATCATTTCTAGGTGCTGAGCTCTGTTTTATGCATCCCATTTTACTTTTGCTTCGCCGGCATTGAGCTCACCGTGTGTTTAGGTTGGTCCACACATGACGTACGGCCACCGGGCTGCCAAAAATATCACTGGGATATTACTGGCCCTTGGCAGCGGAGAAGCCTGTAATACAGTACTGTTTTAGGAGTAATGGAGGTGGATTACTGCAGGCCTGGCCTATTAGGATGGGACCAGACAGGATAAGATGATTGAACCATCAACCCTATAACTGGGCTGTGGGGTCTCCACTCGGTTAATGACTGGATTCTAACGTTACCCTACAGTTGGTGGATCATTGGGCTGCTAATAGTTGGTTGCAAGTGTTTATAGGTCTGTGATGTATGGAATAGGATTTGGTTGAATCAATTTTTGTTTAAAGTACGGCCTAACTAATTATATGAGATTAGTTATGAAGTTAATGTTGCAATAAAATTGTTAGTTGACATCCTTGTGAAGTTGAAGTTTGTCTCATGCTCTAGTAATCTTTTAACACCAGTAAAACCAGAATACAACCAGGAAGTAGCCAATGGTGTAAAGTACTACTTTTTTGTACTTTACTTTACTATTTATATTTTTGACAACTTATACTTTTACTTCACTACCTTCCTAAAGAAAATAATGTACTTTTTACTCCATATATTTTCCCTGACACCGAAAAAGTATTTGTTACATTTGGAATGCTTAGCAGAACATCCCTGGTCACCCCTACTACCTCTGATATGGCGGACTCACTAAACACAAATGCTTTGTTTGTAAATTATAGTGTTGGAGTGTGCCCCTGGCTATCAGTAAATAAAAAAAGCAAGACAATTGTGCCGTTTGGTTTGCTTAATATAAGGAATGTGAAATGATTTATGCTTATACTTTTACTTTTAATACATATGTATATTTTAAGCAATAACATTTACTTTTGATTCTCAAGTATATTTAAAACCAAATACTTTTAAACTTTTACTCAAGTAGTATTTTTCTGGGGGACTTTCATTTTTAGGTATCTTTACTTTTACTCAAGCATGACAGTTGAGTACTTTTTCCACCACTAGAAGTAGCCTATTCATCACTAATACTATTTAACTAGTGTTAGATATTCAGTGAATCTGAAGTGTACACTTGAATGAAAAACCTTAGATGATCATGTTTCTCACTCTTTCAGGCCACACAGGGCGCCTGCTCAAGTCTCTGTGCTTCACCAGTATGGCCTTCCTGCTTCTGCACATCATCTACCAGGTCACCGTCAACAGTCTGCTAGCAGGAGACAACATAGAACCCAACTTCAACTGTGAGTACCAACCTTCTCTACTACACTCCCAGCACAGTGTGATGTCAGGTCTACCTTGTTTACACACACGCACACATGCAGGAATGTACAAACACACACGCATGCACACACACACACACACACACACACACACACACACACACACACACACACACACACACACACACACACACACACACACACACACACACCCTTAACATCGGCCATAACTTTACATGCTTTCCCAAAAGATTGCTAAGGGTTGAAAAAAAGGTATTGACCAGGAATACAGTATTAATGCCACTGGTGGCTATTTGTTGCTTCCAAATGGATTGATCGGATTTACATGTCGATTTGCTGTACATCCCACATTGATATACATTACTTGGGATACAGTAGTACCTACGTGAAAAAGGGGTGAAGTCTGTGAGCAGCCACCCCAGTAAGTGGCACCTGGGCCGGCTGGGGCTGCAGGGTGGGGGTGAGCGGAGGTCACAGCCCTGCCCATGCCTGGATTAGGTTACCCGCTGGCCCCGACACCAGGGTGTTCAGACCAGAACCCGAGTCCCGGCCTGGGCTGCGGCCCAACACAGGCCCTGCTGCTAAAAACTACTGGCACAACTCTCCCTGAGTAGCAATATAAGCCACAACATCTGCACTCAAGATGGGGATAAACATAATGAAACGAAAAAACTCCCTCACTCCCATGCTGCCCTGGCAGAAGTGCATTCAAACCCCCACCGAATATTCAGAGTGAAGGTCGTCTGTCTCACATGTGTAGAGTACAATCATACATTTTTTTTATTGACGGGCGAGGCCTTCAAGTTGCACAAAGACCCCTTGAAACGCCAGTCTGGACTCGTCCACAGTGTCAGCATGCACAGTGTTATGCCAAAAGACGGAACGAAAACAATCAATCAAGGAACTTCAGCAATTCAGCAAAGTTTTGAAAAACCATAGCAAGTGTAACTTTGGGTGCGATGTGTAAATAGGCAATGTTGGAGTCAGTTGTAGTCAGATTGCAATGAACAGATAATATGAGCAGAAATAGATGGTTCTCTTGGGTAAATAATAGTGGACACTATAGATGGTGTTCTTGGGTAAATAATAGTGGACACTATAGATGGTGTTCTTGGGTAAATAATAGTGGACACCATAGACGGTACTCTTCTGTAAATAATAGTGGACACTATAGACGGTGTTCTTGGGTAAATAATAGTGGACACCATAGACGGTACTCTTCTGTAAATAATAGTGGACACTATAGACAGTGTTCTTGGGTAAATAATAGTGGACACTATAGATGGTGTTCTTGGGTAAATAATAGTGGACACTATAGATGGTGTTCTTGGGTAAATAATAGTGGACACTATAGATGGTGTTCTTGGGTAAATAATAGTGGACACTATAGACAGTGTTCTTGGGTAAATAATAGTGGACACTATAGATGGTGTTCTTGGGTAAATAATAGTGGACACTATAGATGGTGTTCTTGGGTAAATAATAGTGGACACTATAGATGGTGTTCTTGGGTAAATAATAGTGGACACTATAGACGGTGTTCTTGGGTAAATAATAGTGGACACTATAGATGGTGTTCTTGGGTAAATAATAGTGGACACTATAGACAGTGTTCTTGGGTGTGATAAAAAAGTCAAACAGAACAATTACGCAAAATCCGCTAAGTGCAATTCATTGTCAAGTCTTGACTACACTTGCCCAAGCAATTAATTCTAAAGCGGACATCAATCCGAGCTCCGAGGAAATAGGAGTATTTGTACTAGGGCCATTTAAAGTACAATTTGTTAAGGATTCGAGTTGAATTACACTTTTTTGTTACTTTGTCACATTTCGATAGACTAGTCCTGCAGGTAAGGCGGTGCCAACAACTGGCACAGGACAGAGAGAGCTCGGGGCTTGAGATCTGTTTGTGACATGCCATCTGTACTGTAACTAAGGACGTAGGCTCTGAGCTATTCACAATCAAGGAACTTCAGCAATTCAGCAAAGTTTTGAAAAACCATAGCAAGTGTAACTTTGGGTGCGATGTGTAAATAGGCAATGTTGGAGTCAGTTGTAGTCAGATTGCAATGAACAGATAATATGAGCAGAAATAGATGGTTCTCTTGGGTAAATAATAGTGGACACTATAGATGGTGTTCTTGGGTAAATAATAGTGGACACTATAGATGGTGTTCTTGGGTAAATAATAGTGGACACCATAGACGGTACTCTTCTGTAAATAATAGTGGACACTATAGACGGTGTTCTTGGGTAAATAATAGTGGACACCATAGACGGTACTCTTCTGTAAATAATAGTGGACACTATAGACAGTGTTCTTGGGTAAATAATAGTGGACACTATAGATGGTGTTCTTGGGTAAATAATAGTGGACACTATAGACAGTGTTCTTGGGTGTGATAAAAAAGTCAAACAGAACAATTACGCAAAATCCGCTAAGTGCAATTCATTGTCAAGTCTTGACTACACTTGCCCAAGCAATTAATTCTAAAGCGGACATCAATCCGAGCTCCGAGGAAATAGGAGTATTTGTACTAGGGCCATTTAAAGTACAATTTGTTAAGGATTCGAGTTGAATTACACTTTTTTGTTACTTTGTCACATTTCGATAGACTAGTCCTGCAGGTAAGGCGGTGCCAACAACTGGCACAGGACAGAGAGAGCTCGGGGCTTGAGATCTGTTTGTGACATGCCATCTGTACTGTAACTAAGGACGTAGGCTCTGAGCTATTCACTAACCCTTTACATTTACACTACAAAGCCCTATGAAAGTACACCCATGTTTCTCACAGGTTTTGCGTACAGTTTATGTAAGCTGTATGGACACCATATGCACTGACACTTCCAATCCTTATGTACTGGCCCTTCCAATCCTTATGTAATGGCCCTTCCAATCCTAATGTACTGGTCCTTCCAATCCTTATGTACTGGTCCTTCCATTCCTTATGTACTGGTCCTTCCCTTCCAATCCTTATGTACTGGCCCTCCCAATCCTTATGTACTGGCCCTTCCAATCCTTCTTTACTGGCCCTACCAATCCTTATGTACTGGTCCTTCCATTCCTTATGTACTGGTCCTTCCCTTCCAATCCTTCTTTACTGGCCCTCCCAATCCTTATGTACTGGCCCTTCCAATCCTTCTTTACTGGCCCTACCAATCCTTATGTACTGGCCCTTTCAATCCTTATATACTGGCCCTTCCCTTCCGTTCCTTATATACTGGCCCTTCCAATCCCGGCCCTTTCAATCCTTATGTACTGGCCCTTCCTTTCCATTCCTTATGTACTGACACTTCCAATCCTTGTGCACTGGCCCTTCCTTTCCATTCCTTATGTACTGGCCCTTCCAATCCTTATGTACTGGCCCTTCCAATCCTTATGTACTGGCCTTTGCAATCCTTATGTACTGGCCCTTCCAATCCTTATATACTGGCCCTTCCTTTCCATTCCTTATGTACTGGCCCATCCAATCCTTATGTACTGGCCCTTCCAATCCTTATGTACTAGCCTTGCCAATCCTTATGTACTGGCCCATTGAAACACTCATTACAATCCTCCACAGTAGCTGGTTGGACTTGATTTGTTAACCAGAATCATTATGAGGGACATGGTCTCTAATGGGTAGTTCGGTTTAACCACTATGTGAACCAAACACAAACCCTTCACCACTTCCAATGCTTCTAAAGTTACACATTGAGTTGTACTTTGGTGTTGTTGTGTGGCCTGACTAAAACATCAGTGTGTGTGTGTTGCCTGACACACACACACACACACACACACATACACTCTTGCCCATTCGCACTCTGAATGGCACACATACACAATCCATGTCTCAATTGTCTCAAGGCTTAAAAATCCTTCTTTAACCCGTCTCCTCCCCTTCATCTACACTGATTGAAGTGGATTTAACAAGTAACATCAATAAGGGATCATAGCTTTCACCTGGATTCACCTGGTCAGTCTATGTCATGGAACAAGCAGTGCATGTTCTACTGTATCTAAGTAGTGAGGGGAACCAGTGCCATCGTACAGGGCTTTAAAACAAACGTTTTAGTGCACATTTTAAGTATTTCTCACCACGGTTTATCACGAGGGTCGGCATTCCTACTTTTTATTGCTATTCATAGCTGTGGAGTCTACTAATTCAGAATGTGTCACGGGATCTCGCATCTGTTTACTGCTGACAGGAGAACCTTACAATGATCCTGGTTGGTTGGGGGTGTACTGTACTGTATTCAGTTGCAAGGGAGGCAGCGTCCATCAAATTCAGACTTTGCTAATTTTGTACTGCGGAAAAGGAAGTTTCATATGATCTTGTCATGATTACATAATTTTGGGGGATTTTCTTGGCTCTGTAACAGGTATTTTTGCGATGCAAGTCTTCCAAAGTGCGGTATTGTTTGAAATCAAATCAAACTTTATTTGTCACATGCACCGAATACAACAGGTGTAGACCTTACAGTGAAATGCTTACCTACAAGCCTTTAACGAACAATGCAGTTCAAAAAAGTTACACAATAAAATTACAATAACGAGGCTATATACAGTGGCTTGCGAAAGTATTCACCCCCCTTGGCATTTTTCCTATTTTGTTGCCTTACAACCTGGAATTAAAATAGATTTTTGAGAGGTTTGTATCATTTGATTTACACAACATGCCTACCACTTTCAAGATGCTAAATATTTTTATAGTGAAACAAACAAGAAATAAGACTAAAAAAACAGAAAACTTGAGCGTGCATAACTATTCACCCCCCCAAAGTCAATACTTTGTACAGTACTCTTGGGGTATGTCTCTATAAGCTTGGCACATCTAGCCACTGGGATTTTTGCTCATTCTTCAAGTTGGATGGGTTCCGCTGGTGTACAGCAATCTTTAAGTCATACCACAGATTCTCAATTGGATTGAGGTCTGGGCTTTGACTAGGCCATTCCAAGACATTTAAATGTTTCCCCTTAAACCACTCGAGTGTTGCTTTAGCAGTATGCTTAGGGTCATTGTCCTGCTGGAAGGTGAACATCCGTCCCAGTCTCAAACCTCTGGAAGACTGAAACAGGTTTCCCTCAAGAATTTCCCTGTATTTAGCGCCATGCATCATTCCTTCATTTCTGACCAGTTTCCCAGTCCCTGCCGATTAAAAACATCCCCACAGCATGATGCTGCCACCACCATGCTTCACTGTGGGAATGGTGTTCTCGGGGTGATGAGAGATGTTGGGTTTGCGCCAGACATAGCGTTTTCCTTTTTTTTGTCAAAAAGCTCAATTTGAGTCTCATCTGACCAGAGTACCTTCTTCCATATGTTTGGGGAGTCTCCCACATGCCTTTTGGCGAACACCAAACATGTTTGCTTATTTTTTTATTTAAGCAATGGCTTTTTTCTGGCCATTCTTCCGTAAAGCCCAGCTCTGTAGAGTATACGGCTTAAAGTGGTGCTATGGACAGATACTCCTGTCATGATCGGGTGTGTTCAGAGACCAAGGCGAAGCGTAATCATAGTTCGACATTGTATTTATTCACAAATAAACTATACTAAGTCAGAACTCTACAAAATAACAAAGATTACCATACACGGAGAACATACACACTTACTTGAATGATTACTTCAGAACAATGACCCACACACAGGTGTGGGATATGGCAACTTAAATAGAATCCCCAATCAGAGACAACGTCTCGCAGCTGTCTCTAATTGGGGATTCAACACAAAACGAAAACATAGATCTAGGCCTTCTAGATCTGTCAGGCTCTGACCCTGGCTATCTAGAGGAGCCAAAGATCTCCCTATGGCCAGAGCCTGACAACTCCAATCTCCGCTGTGGAGCTTTGCAGCTCCTTCAGGGTTATCTTTGGTCTCTTTGTTGCCTCTCTGATTAATGCCCTCCTTGCCTGGTCCGTGAGTTTTGGTGGGCGGCCCCTTTGTTGTGGTGGCAAATTCTTTAAATTTTTTAATAATAGATTTAATGGTGTTCCGTGGGATGTTCAAAGTTTCTGATATTTTTTTATAACCCAACCCTGATCTGTACTTCTCCACAACCTTGTCCCTGACCTGTTTGGAGAGCTCCTTGGTCTTCATGGTGTTGCTTGCTTGGTGGTGCCCCTTAATTAGTGGTGTTGCAGAATCTGGGGCCTTTCAGAACAGGTGTATATATACTGAGATCATGTGACAGATCATGTGACACACAGGTGGACTATATTTAACTAATTATGACTTCTGAAGGTAATTGGTTGCACCAGATCTTATTTAGGGGCTTCATAGCAAAGGGGATAAATACATATGCACTCATCACTTTACTGTTCTTTATTTCACAAGTTATTTTTTTCATTTCACTTCAACAATTTGGACTATTTTGTGTATGTCCATTACATGAAATCCCAATAAAAATCAATTTAAATGACAGGTTGTAATGCAACAAAATGTGTGTGTGTGTGTGTGTGTGTGTGAGCGTATGTTGTGTGTGTATATATGTGTGTTGGAGTGTGAGTGTAGTATGTGTGAGTGTGTGAGTAGAGTCCAGTGTGTGTGTGTTGGATTGTCAGTGTAGTATGTGTGTGTGTGGGTAGAGTCCAGTGAGTGTGTAGGTAGAGTCCAGTGAGTGTGGGGGTAGAGTCCAGTGAGTGTGTGGGTAGAGTCCAGTGAGTGTGTGGGTAGAGTCCAGTGAGTGTGGGGGTAGAGTCCAGTGAGTGTGTGGGTAGAGTCCAGTGAGTGTGTGGGTAGAGTCCAGTGAGTGACTATGCATGGATAATAGACAGCGGGTAGCATCAGTGTAAAAACATCTGACAGCATTTGATGCTCTGTATTCTGTTTAATAACCCTGTTAGTAACCACCTATGACATCACAGCGCTAGCTAGGGGGAAGCCAAGCCCAAACAAGAAGCACTCCTTCACACAGGGAAGGTTATCTGATTGTCCAACAGTCAACACCATTTATTTTGGTTCTATATTCATCCCTGGTCCAAGGGACCTTTGAGTGTGTCATGGCGGTGTGTGTACTGTACTGTAAGGGGACTTGAAGGGGGAGGGGTGGCCAGTTAACATGGCCTCAGATTAACACAAGGCACTAATAGAACTTTAGGAATATTTCCCTGATCACCCTCTCCACTCAGTCCACAGCCTCTTGGGTGACATATCCTCTCTGCATCCCGACGTGAGGTTGGTGCATTTTTTGGCTGTGCCAAAAAGGACATCTCCCTCCCTTCCTCTCAGCGATGGCTGTTGGCAAGGGATAAATGTCAATCGCCACCGTAAAAATGTGCTCGCTGCAAATGCTGCCGCGGCCCGGTGTGAAGTACAGAAGCGAAGTAGGCAGAGAAAACAAGCGCTCCTTCTATGGAGGCAAGCTGAGGTGAGGTCAGAGATGAAAGAAGGATGAAAAATGACCCTGGCTGCTAAAAGAGAGTGTTGTGGTGAGAGAGAGAGTGAGAGAGAGAGAAGAGAGAGAGAGAGAGAGAGAGAGAGAGAGAGAGAGAGAGAGAGAGAGAGAGAGAGAGAGAGAGAGAGAGAGAGAGAGAGAGAGAGAGAGAGAGAGAGAGAGGGAGAGAGAGAGAGGGTTGGGGGGGGCTGCTATGTGAAGACAAGAGACTGGCCCAATTACTGGGAATATACAGTACATATACTGTACAACAGAGATAGTATAGTCTACAGAACTGCCCTTGTAATGTGAGGTAAGATGAAAGGTGTGTGATGGACCCAAGCCCTAGCCAAAATATGGGGCAGGTTAAGTTGATTTCAATAAGTGAATTTGAAACGCTAAACAAGACTATTTTATTACGTGCCAACCCTTCTCTTTATTACTATTAAACTTTACTAGTAGAAAATAGTATTAGAAATTGTAGACAACTTGTGGGTACAGTATAAAGAGTGCTTTTGGAACTGTATGTGTACTGTTAAGGCGTCTCTGTTCTCTGTGTGCCTTGTCTGCATTAATAGGCCTTTGTTTTGTGTGCGGACTCTATTGAGCTTGTCCGGACGCCAGCAACAAGACTTTTTCATCTATCACCACATTGAAGAGCTGCCAGCAAAAATAACAAACATCCAAAACATGACTCCTATTTTCTTGTTTTGTGTTTGTCGTCAATAGCTTTGCGTCTCCTGCGATAAGAATCATCTTCCCCAGGATGCGCAGCCCAATTCACTCTAAAAATACATATAACACCATGGCCTACATTTCATTGGTACGCAGGCAGCAGCACAGACGGCTCACAAAGGAGAGGATACAACTTTCAATTTTCAGTTGCTACTAATGTAAACAATGTGTCAAACCCAATAACAACGTTGTAGACGTGTCCCACAGTAGACTGTGTGGAGGTGGGAGGTGAAAGGCATCTTTGTCAGAGCTTCAGTCGTATCTTCTCTGTCTGCATTTCACCCCTTGTCACAACTAATAACCAGAGAAGAATGGTGAAATCTTCAAAACATCTTGTTTCAAATGATCGACTAAGCAGCCCCGGCCTTGCCTTGAGTGGGCCCCTCAGTTTTGCCCTCTACTGACTTAGCCTAACTAGAGTGTGTGCTTGGTTGGTCAGCGAGCAAGCGACATCCATGATTGCCAGGTGTACGTCCGTCCGTTTGTCAGTCTGTCCAGTGCTTGATTTGGGCAGGAGCACCTCAAATGTTCTACTGATTGAACTCCTGTTCCTCTTATAGAATATTATCTTAGGAGTATTGTGGAGCTCCTGCACCTAAATATAAACAGTATTGGCACCCAAAATTAGTACCGGCACCTATTTCATTCCAAGCCATGTACTGAGTCCAACTGAATAAGAGAAGTAAAGGTTAGGATGAGGTCATTAATAAGAGACTTCCATGAAGGAAGAGTCATTTATATTTTGCATCCTCCTCCACCGACATAACTACACTAAAACTCATCGTCTGTTCCTCGACCAAACACTATTAGCTCTTAGTCCAGTAGCTTAAATATCCACAGAGGACCTCTAGTCTATGATATCCCCCCCCCCAAAAAAAATAACCTGACTGCAATTGCAATTGAATCTCACAATGCACATAAACTAAAGGAATTTCTATGGTAGTTCGCAGGTTTTTACAAGGTGTCTCAACCACAGTTTGTTTACATTGTTGAAGCATTGTGGAGGCGTGTAGAAGTCTGGTTTGGTAGATTTCTATGATGTTCAGTAAGACTTTTAGGCTGTTTTATGCCTAGTTTTCCCCGAACAGCCATCATCTGTAGAATAACCCATGTTCAGCCATATGAAAACATTCACCTCCCTCTCAGCAGAAGGAAACCACTGTTTTCTTTTCTGACGGGGGAGTTCAGGGAATGTTTTTGGACTGTCTTTGCCACAGGTGTTTCTGAATTTCTCATTGTTATTTCTGATCAAAAAACAGTTACAAGCTGTCTCGAATGAACACATCGCAAATAAAACACTGCTTTTTACCTATCTCCCTTGACACGTCACAATCTGAGGATTTTCCTGGGTTATGGCGTTTCTATTTGAGGGTCCTTCCTTCCTTCCTTCCTTCCTTCCTTCCTTCCTTCCTTCCTTCCTTCCTTCCTTCCTTCCTTCCTTCCTTCCTACCTTGTTTAGAAATATAGAAACACTGGAGCCCTCATTTTCACTCTTTTATTGGCTACCCCCTTTGAGCTAACCATATGACCTAATGCCCATGTGACCATGACCTCATAGAGAGATAGAGTGAGAAAGGTTAAGGGGAAGTAGCTGTGAATCTGTGCTATACTCACTATGTACAGTAATCAGTGTTAGGCTAATCCAGGTATGTAGCGTTATCTAAGCAGGGGCGTTGTATCGCTGTTGACAGACAAGTGTTATAATTACTACTTCTGAGGCTTCGCTGATCCACCAGACTGTTTGATGGGCAGCTTGTGTCTAATTGAAGTGCTTTTCTCCCAGTGATATCCAGATGGGATTAACACACCGCACTATAGCCTAGATGTGGCTTCTTCTAGACAGGTTGCTGTGTCGACTATTCTACAGTATAAACTACTGCATTAAATGTGTACATATCAGAGATCAAAGATAAAAGACTATGAAAGAAAATAATTGTCATGAATTGGAATTACATTTCATGATTTAAGTCATAGACACATCATTATTACGAAAACATTTGCAGGTAACGCAACTATAGTACGTGTCATGGTTTGGACATGGCTAGTGTATTTCATTGGCTACTGTTCATAAAAAAGTAACAGATTGTTTTAATTACAACCGGGTGAGAAATTCATAAGAAATACACCTGAGACTTGCTGTTTTAAGAACCACAGATATGTATTTGAGCACTGATGCCATGACTTAATATTCTAGCTGCGTTCAATGAGGTGTTTCTTCACTAATGAGCTGAATGGTGGCGGGTGTGTGTGTGTGTGTAATGTGTGTGTGTGTGTGTCTATTTGCGCTGGGGGCTGTATAGGCTTATTGCCTGCGCTCCATTGCCTGCATCCCTGGACGTTATTACACCGCTGCGTTATTCCGCGGCACCACATTATTGCGCTCCCTCATTTCCCGAGCCACTGCACCGATCAGCAGGGAGCTGCCAAACAGCTCCTGTAACCATAACGTTGCTCCACAAAGCCCCCACTCACTCTCTCTCTACCCCTCTTTTTTTTCTCACACTTTCTCTCCTCTCTCTTTCTCTCTCTGACACTCTCTGACACTCTCTCTCTCTCAGTCTCTCTCTCTCTTTCTCTCTCTCTCTCTCTCGCTCTCTCTCTCTCTCTCTCTCTTGCGCTCTCTCTCTCGCGCTCTCTCTCTCTCTCTCTCTCTCTCTCTCTCTCTTTCGTGTAATGTGTAGGCATATACCAAAGCCTATACTGTAACTTTATCTGCATCTTACTAATGGAGAATGCTAAGCAAAGTAACACCTGTTGGTTTGCCTGCCTGGGATATTAGCAGGCAGGTCACGTGTGATACAAGTCAGTATGTCCATGGACGTCAGGAGAGTGAGTGAGCGCTGTTACCTTTAAATAGGCTTTGGTTTTGCTAGGGCATTGTGGATGGGGATGCTCAAAGGTTGCATGTTTGAATACAGCAATAGAAAGCTGTTTTTTATATTTTGTTTTAAGCCTATCCCAGACCTTAACCCTTACCTTAACCATTCTGAGTTAATGCCTAACCTTCAGAATTCTGAGTTAATGCCTAACCTTCAGAATTCTGAGTTAATGCCTAACCTTCAGAATTCTGAGTTAATGCCTAACCTTAACCATTCAGAGTTAGTGCCTAACCTTCAGAATTCTGAGTTAATGCCTAACCTTAAGAATTCTGAGTTAATGCCTAAACTTAACCTTGGAACGATACAAAGAAGTAACCAAACACTTAGAAATGTTACGTTTGGAACAACTATAACATTTGACGTTTTGAGAAACCTGGATGAACCTCTAATTCTGACGTGAGACTGTGAGACAAACATTTTGAGCCAAATTTAGTGGCTTTGTGAGTCACTTTTTATCATTTTATATTGTAAATCCAAAGTTGGCCTATCCTGTCAGCCCAGGATCGGCCAAACACACAAATCTAGAGCACCGCAAGGCGCCACTCCGCATGACTCCTGTGACGGCTGGACTCGCTACGTCAGATTGAGTCAGACAACCTCCATGCATCGTAGTTAGAAAAACAGCTCTTTAAACACACATGACATTTTCCCATGGCCCGCCATAAATCTATGTCTGTATTATTGCATTAATGCTAGAATAAAGTAATGTGGATATATGATCTTGGTTTGGCTGCACTTCATCATTGCAGTACGTTGTGGTTGTAGCCTTCTCTCATATCCAGGCTGTATTATAACCATAAAATAACAGATAGACGGGAGTGAGGGAGGAAGTGGAAAAAAAAAAGGTGCACATGATGTAAGCTAGAAACTGTCATAAATTAAACTTTCTATGAAACAAACGCTTGTGCCGCTTCCTATTTATTGGCTTAGCCATGGCCTTTGCAAGGGAACAATATACAATGTGGAATCATTAAAGGAAATGTTCGTGGTTCGCTGTCTAGCAGCCGATAGCAACACATATAGCATACATTACTCATATTATACCTCGCCATAGCACAGGTGCTGAATCAATCACAGGGAGAAACAAGTACTTGCTGGTAGCTGGCATCAAAACAGCTGAGCCAGGGAGGTTCTTTTTTTTTTTTTTATATATATTTGTTTATTGAACAGACAGTATTCAGTAACAATAAGAACAATGCACACAAGAGGGGAGGTTCATTTTGAGGATGATGACTAGAATGTTAGCTAGTCCCTCATAGTGTGTTTTAGAGAAATGGCTAAACTCTATTAGTTACTAATATGTAACTACGTGTTAATACAATGTTGTTACTTCAGTTGTGACTGTTTAGTTACATAGGTATAAGGGCAGCTTAAAGTAAAGTGTTACCAAGATATGTATTATTGAAAAAGTTGAACAATATCAAGTTAAGTGCAGAAAGTACTTTCTCAGCATAGTAGAGGCTGCAGTTAAATTCCTATATAAACAGGAAGTGGTCATCATCAGTCATCCCAGTGGTGAGCATGTCGTCTCATCCGAGTAGGTCCTATTAGCCAGGCAGTTAACGAGCTAATGACTGAGCTAATTAGCCGCCTAAGCACTGACTCATTGATCTGTCGTTAGGGTAACTATCCTCAGATCAGCTGGGAGGGGGGCAGTGTGTTGGGAGTTGGCAATTGGCAATCCGTAAACATGGGTACCATCATAGATATCATCCTGACTAACCTGCCCTCCAAATACACCTCCTCTGTTTTCAACCAGGATCCCAGCGATCACTGCCTCATTGCCTGCGTTCGTAATGGGTCCATGGTCAAACGTCTACCCCTTATCACTGTCAAACACTCCCTAAAACACTTCTGCGAGCAGGCCTTTCTTATCGATCTGGCCCAGGTATCCTGGAAGGATATTGACCTCATCCCGTCAGTAGAGGATGCCTGGTTGTTCTTTAAAAGTGCTTTCCTCACCCCAGACTAAATAAGCATGCCCCTTTCAAAAAACTTAGAACTAAGAACAGATATAGCCCTTGGTTCACCCCAGACTTGACTGCACTTGACCAACACAAAAACATCCTGTGGTGCACTGCACTAGCATCGAACAGCCCCCGCGATATGCAACTTTTCAGGGATGTCAGGAAAAAATACACACAGTCAGTTAGAAAAGCAAAGGCCACCCAAATCCAGACAGCTGATGTTCTGAAAGAGCTGCTAAATCTGGACCCCTACAAATCTGCTGGGCTAGACAATCTGGACCCTTTCTTTCTAAAATTATCCGCCAAAATTGTTGCAACCCCTATTACTAGCCTGTTCAACCTCTCTTTTGTATAGTCTGAGATCCCTAGAGATTGGAAAGCTGCTGCAGTCATCCCCCTCTTCAAAGGGGGAGACACTCTAGACCCAAACTCCGCCATGCAATCTGGTTTCCGAGCTGGTCATGGGTGCACCTCAGCTACGCTCAAGGTACTAAACGATATCATAACTGCCATCGATAGAAGACAGTACTGTGCAGCCGTCTTCAACGACCTCGCCAAGGCTTTCGACTCTGTCAATCACCACATTCTTATTGGCAGACTCAACAGCCTTGGTTTCTCAAGTGACTGCCTTGCCTGGTTCTCCAACTACTTCTCAGACAGAGTTCAGTGTGTCAACTCGGATATCTGGCCCCTCTCTGGACACTGTGTTGGCTAACATTCAGGCGAGCTTCAATGCCATTCAACACTCCTTCCGTGGCCTCCAACTGCTCTTAAATGCTAGTAAAACTAAGTGCATTCTTTTCAATCGAACGCTGCCCTCTCAACGGGTCTGACTTGGAATACGTCGACACCTACAAATACCTAGGCGTCTGGTTAGACTGTAAACTCAACTTCCAGACTCACATTGACCATCTCCGATCCAAGATTAGATCTAGAATCGGCTTCCTATTCCGCAACAGGGCTTCCTTCACTCATGCTGCCAAACATGCCCTTGTAAAACTGACTATCCTACCGATCCTTGACTTCGGCGATGTAATTTACAAAATAGCCTCCAACACCCTACTTAGCAAATGGGATGTAATCCATCACAGTGCCACAGTGTTACCAAAGCCCCATATACTACCCACCACTGCGACCTGTATTCTCTCGTTGGCTGGCCCTCATTACATATTCGTCGCCAAACCCACTGGCTCCAGGTCATCTATAAGTCTTTACTAGGTAAATCCCCGCCTTATCTCAACTGACTGGTCACCACAGCAACACCCACCCGTAGCATGCGCTCCAGCAGGTATATTTCAATGGTCATCCCCAAAGCCAACACTTCCTTTGGCTGCCATTCCTTCCAGTTCTCTGCTGCCAATGACTGGAATGAACTGCAAAAATCCTTGAAGCTAGAGGTTCCTATCTCCCTCACTAACTTTAAGCATCAGCTGTCAGAGCTGCTTATCGATCACTGCACCTGTATATAGCCCTTCTGTAAATAGCCCACCCTACTACCTCACCCCCATATTTATTATTTTAGCTCATTTTGCACTCCAGTATCTCTATTTGCACATCATCATTTGCACATCTATCACTCCAGTGTTAATTCTAATCTGTAACTTATTTCGCCACTGGCCTATTTATTGTCCTACCTTCCTAACCTTACTGCATTTTGCACTACATTTGCACACTCTGTATATAGATTCTCTATTGTGTTATTGACTGTACGTTTGTTTAATTCTCATGTGTAACTCTGTGTTGTTTTTTGTCGTACTGCTTTGCTTTGTCTTGGCCAGGTCGCAGTTGTAAATGAGAACTTGTTCTCAACTGGCCTACCTGGTTAAATAAAGGTGAAATAAAAAAATAATGTCAGTAAAACAAATCCCAACTCTCTTCCAGAGGGGGCCTCCACATACCTGGAAATGTTTCTGTAAACAAAAAGCCCAGGAGCCCAAAGCCTTTCAAGAAAAATGAAAGGTGTTTTTCCCTGCGTCGTTAAATCAACGTGTGGGCGGACAGCGGAGTTTCGTGTCATAAACACACAAAAGAGAGGATAGAGAGGAGTCGTCTGCCAAATGCATGAGTCATGTGAGTCACAGGATGACAGCCAAGTGGCTGTTGAGGTGCACGGCCTCCCCTGTGTGTGCGTGTGTGTGTGTGTGTGTGTGTTTCTGTGTTTGTGTGTGTGTGTGTGTATGTGTGTGTCTGGTTTACCTTCGCTAACATGAGGTTTAGATCTGTGTTACCGTCCTAAGGTGGGTCAGTGTGCATGTGAAAAAATTGGATTCAAGGTTAAATTCTTCATGTAATCTAATTTGAAATATCTGCCACGTTGGTGTCAGTAGTGGGATTGCATCCCTGTGCAGACATAGAAAGTGTATCCAGTCAAAAATGGATTGGTACAACTTCAAACAGTGTATGCTAATGGTGCTCAGGTTGTCAACACTCCACGTTGAATGATGGGGAGGCTCTGCGGGATAAAAGAAAGTGCTTCATGAAAGCAAGCCATTTTGGCAGCCGCCATCAAGAGTTTGGAATAATTGTCCACTTTGTTGAGAGAGGATTTTGACATCTATATTTTGTGTTCTTTTCAGGTTCAACATGGGAGAAGTCGGTTCGACATCTGGGCTTGGAAAGGTAAGAGATCAATGCTTTTACAAGAAATCAAACTAGGCATGATCGATTGTATATAGCTCAGTTTGATTCCCATATATATTTTCATGGTGTTTGTGTGGTAAAGTGGGAAGTATCCTCCCACACCCCACAGAGGACAACAAGAAGGTTTACTTGTTCTATTGTACGTTGCTAAAATCCATTCTATGGTATAGTGCCATAGTACTCAACTCAATACATTCAATTGAGCTCAACTGAATGATTACATTTCACCTAATACACCCAGTCATTTGGCAGACACTCAAATACACTAGAGCAAGTTAAAACGCAGCAGCCTAACAAAACAATCCAGGTTCCATTCTCATCTACTTTCATTGCCATATGAACCACTCAGGTAGAGCCCTCATCGCAGCATACAAATGAGTGTTTTCCCAAGTGAGTCATCCATAAGGTTTATAATCAGGTCAACTCTCGTAAGGCCGCGGGGCCGGACGGTATTGCAGGGCGCGTTCTCAGAGCATGCGCAGAACAATTGTCGGGCATATTCACGGTCATTTTCAACCTCTCCTTGTCCTAGCCTGTAATCCCTCCGTCTCAAGCTGACCACCATAATTTCTGTTCCCATGAACTCTTAAGACTACCTGCCATAGTGACTACTGCCCTGTAGCACATCTGTAATTATGTTGTGCTTTGAAAGGCTGGTCATGGCACACATCAACTCCATCATCCCAGACACACTAAAGCAGGGGTGTCAAAGTCATTCCATGGAGGGCCTAGTATCTGCTACTTATTGGTTATTCCTTTCAATTAAGACCTAGACGACCAGGTGAGGGGAGTTAATTTCGAATAAGTAACCTTAATACATCAGTCAAGTACAAGGGAGGAGCAAAATCCCGTCCTCCGTGGAATGAGTTTGACACATGTGCCCTAGACCCACTCCAATTTGCATACACGACGGTGGTAGGGCTGATCACCGATGATGATGAGGAGGTCAGTGGCCTGACAGTGTGGTGCCAGGACAACAACCTCTCCCTCAACGTCAGTAAGACCGAGGACCTGATCGTGGACTACAGGAAAACAGGAGTGGGGCGAGCACACCCCCATCCACTTGGAGCTGGTTGAGAGCTTAAAATGGTCTACACACACGCAAAGAGTCGTGAAGAAGGCGCAACAGCGCTTCTTCCCCCTCAGGAGGTTGAAAAGATATGACATGGGCCCTCCAACACTCAAAAGGTTATGCAGCTGCACCACTGAGTATCGGAGAAACAAGTCTGACACCAACAGGCTCCTGAACAGATTATATCCCCAAACCATAAGACTGCTAAATAGCTAACAAAATGGCTACACAGATCTGAATTGACTGCAGAGTCATTTTGCACTGACTATGCACACTCACACACTCACTCTATGCACACTCTACATACTCATTCACACACACTCACACTGACACTCCAACACACTCACAAACACACACATTTAATTTGTTCACACACGCTGTTACTCTGTTTATTATATATCCTGTTGCCTAGTCAACTTACCCCTTTATATATCTACCTCTATCACTCCAGTATCCCTGCACATTGACATATGGTATTGGCACTGACCCTGGAACTGACCCTGTATATAGCTTACTGACCCTGGAACTGACCCTGTATATAGCTTACTGACCCTGGGACTGACCCTGTATATAGCTTACTGATCCTGGAACTGATCCTGTATATAGCTTACTGAAAAAGTTTGAAGACAATCATGGTATCAATAATTGTGTCTATTACCCTAGATGTATGTCCTTGAACCGATCATTTTAAAATCGCACACAGAAAAAGTTAAGGATAATTTAGTAGCTAATGGCAGCCTGCATTACCCTGATCGGCCTTCAACTTGAGATACTCAATGAGAGGGGGCAGCACTAAGGTCGCCTGCAACGTCACTTCCTGGAGTAGCTAATACTGCGCATGTTATGGTTACATAAATCTCCGACACGAGACGCCATCTTAAACGACTTCCTTGGCTTCAAATGCGCTATTGAGTCTTCACATAGAAATTAATGGTGTCGCTTGATCGATGGCTTTGTCCATTCATATATACAGTAATTGGATACATGCTTCATCCCCAGCTGTGGTTTGAAAGAAAGGCCAGCCGTAAATAATAGACTCAACAAACCAGAGATTTTGTGTTTTTTCAAGTCTGCACCCTTACTACATTGTGTCATGACGGATTGAAGTGGGCGTTTATTTTCCCAGCATCGGCTGTTATGGTTGGTGCGGCCGCGTGGTTTACAGAAATGATGGTTGTATAACTGTCAGTCATCTGCGCTGTGCCGCGTCTGTGTGCTAGGCTAATTAGCAGAGCCATTACGGGGTTCCCGAGGTGATCCATAGCTACAGGTGTGGTGATGTCACCTTCCAAGCATTGGAAAGTGTTACTGCTTACTGGGTTAAAGCAACAGCCAATGGGGGAAAGAGCCAAACCGAATGTTTAGTCACAGTAATGCCACCATGAGGGAAGCTGCTGGCTATCTTCAGGTGTTGGAGACAGTGATATTATTATTTTGTCTGGGAGAGAGGGAGTTCCCAGCAAGGCCTGTTGGGTGGTAACTATAACAACCCTCTCCATGGCCCTCTGTCTGTCTGTCTGTCTGTCTGTCTGTCTGTGAAATTAGCAGGACGAAAAGATGGCTCGTCAGTGTTTTGACTACTTCTGGTGACATATGGGGCTTAGCCTAATGGTCGTGTTGATATCATTTGGCAAATATGCCTGACCTTTTGCACACTAATAACAGATTTATAACAGATATTTGCTCAACTTATGATGTCACACTGTAAACACAGTTCTCACAGGTGCAAGAAAATAATTAATAAATGAAATGAAATATAATGATAGATATTGGAACACCTCATTAGATTCGTAATAGTACATCTTGCAGTAAAGTTAGAGTTAGAGGTATTTTCACAAGCCAATGCTATCTAACGACAGATGAACTAGTGGATACTATTTTTATGTCTCTGTGTCCAGTATGAAGGAAGTTAGAGGTAGTTAACTAGCATTAGCGCAATGACTGGAAGTCTATTGGCCTCTACTAGCATGCTAGCAGATACCCATAGACTTCCAGTCAAAAAATAGTATCCACTAGTTCATCTGACTCTGGGGAAGTAGATAAAGGGCCTCATTGCCGAAATCCTAAAATGTCCCTTTAAGTTTAGGGTTAGGTTTGGTTTTAGGGTCAAAGTCAGGATTAGGGTTCAGGGTTTGGTTAAGGTTAGGGTTAAGGGTTTGGTTAAGGTTAGGGTTAAAGTAAGTGTCAGTTTTAGGTTTAAAGTTGGTTTAAGCTTTAGCTGTGTTCTTGTAGTCTCTCCTGCTCTGGTCTCTCTCAGCCCTGATGCTGCTGCTGTCTCTCCTCCTGTTGCATTGTGGGAGTCTGGGAGACAGGTGAGTGATGGTGATGAATGTGTACCAGACAGGAGCCTGTGGAGCCCACTGAGTGATGGGTCAAACTTACACCCGGCTCTGGAGTGGCCTGGCCCCCTAATGGAGCTCCAGTTTCACATGACATACAGCACTGGAAAGCAAGACTGGGAGTGACTGTAACGAGGGAGGACCATTACAGACAAAATAATCTTCAAATGAATGAGACTTTCCTGGGGACTTATCAAAGAATCTTTGGGAAATCTGCTTTTTAGTTTTATATATAAAAAAGGAATCAGAATGTCTATGCTATTGTGTGGAAAGGTTGTTATTCACAATCTCAAGTGTATGAGGTCAGGTGTAAATTTGTAATTCTTTATTTTCTTGACACTGGTTATTGGCCTAGCCTTCATTGACTACTGTCATATTATTTTTACGGTGAAGGAGTGTGTCTGAACTACAGTACTTATCTTTTCAACAGCTGGCGGTAGTTACGGCATTCCAGCTTTGCCCCCTTTTGACGGTGTGTCTCATACAGACACCTGTAATTTAACCTGGCTGGCTGGGAAGAGGCTGTGTGTGTGTGTGTGTGTGTGTGTGTGTGTGTGTGTGTGTGTGTGTGTGTGTGTGTGTGTGTGTGTGTGTGTGTGTGTGTGTGTGTGTGTGTGTGTGTGTGTGTGTATGTTTGGCAAGACGCTGGGGCTTCTGTATGAGCCATGTACCTGGTTGGAGCCTATAACCAACCAGTAGCGTTAGCAGTTTACGTAATATGACTGTATGCCTGTATGTGTATCTATGCTCTGTTAGCAGCACCATATGTTAGTGTTAATCAAAATCAAATAAAATTGTATTTGTCACATGCGCCGAAACAACAAGCCCTTAACCAACCGTCAGACAGTAGCTGATTCACTGTGGAGATGAGAGGAAACATCATTGTTGTCACGTCTCCCTCTACATCTACACCTCCCTCTGGTTCGCTGCACTTCCAGCGGTCAACGTCACCGGCCTTCTAGCTGCCATCGCCCCCGATTCCCATTTATTTTCATTCCTGGTCTGGTTTTTGTTTTTTCCCCCAGTTACACACCTGGCCCCCATTAGCTCATTATGTGTGTATATAGGTTCCTCTTACTCCTTCCCCAGTGTTCGTCGTTGTTTCCTCTGTGTTGTTGTTTTGCAACTCTCTCTCTAAGAGTATCTAGTTCTTACTCTGTATCTAAGAGGGCGTTTAGTTTATACGATATTGTTAACTGTTTTTTGTATCAGGCTTGTCCTGTGTTTTTGTACTGCGCTCAACAGTTCACTTTGTTTTGGGGACTCACGCTTGTTTAGCGTTCTGAGTCAAGCTCCTGTCCTGCGCCTGGTTCTCTCCTTCATCAACACTCACAACTGTCAATCATGTACATTTCTGTGTAATAAAGACCTTTCTGTCAGGGTCAACATCAGTGTATAGCATCCACATTTCTAGGTTTATAAAAAAGGACAACCCTTTCTGTCAAATTAAAACCTTAACTATATTTAAGTTAGACTTTGATGTATTTACTGTAGCACACAGTTGCTGTTGTGTTCCCCTCAGTAGAGGGAGATGAATTGCCTTGGAAGTTGGAAGCCTCTTATATGAGCTGGGTCCTCTTGGCCGACGTTCAACCGTGTGACACAACAGAGAGGGGAATAACAGTGTAGAATTTACCCATCTCATTTTGTATTTTATTGTTTCTTTTCTTGGCAGAGTTGGTCAAGCTGGTCTACATAAATGGTTTGTTTTCTGCGGGAAAGATTTGTTACTAACAATGGGCATAAAAGCTTGAAATGTGGTCACTGGTTCCCATAGGAAATGTGTTGCCCCTACAATAAGCACATGAGAATGGAGGTTTGTTGCGAGGGATGTACAGTGCTTTCAGAAAGTATTCATACCCCTACAAACAATGCCCCATAACGACAAAGTGAAAACATGTTTAGAAATTTTAGCTAATTTATTGAAAATGAAATACAGAAATATCTAATTTACCCCTGTGTCAATACTTTGTAGAAGCACCTTTGGCGGTGATTACAGCTTTGAGTCATCTTGGGTATGTCTGTATCAGCTTTGCACATCTGGATTTGGGAATTGCAGGTTTTCTCAAGCTCTGTTAAGCTAGATGGGGAGCGGCAGTGTACAGCAATCTTGAAGTCTTTCCACAGATTTTGAATGGGATTCAAGTCTGAAGCCATTCCAGCGTTGCTTTGGCGGTATGCTTGGGGTCATTGTCCTGTTAGAACGTAAATCTTCGGCACAGTCTAAGGTTGTTTGCACTCTGAATCAGGTTCTTATTAAGGATTTGCCTGTATTTGGCTCCATTCGTTGTTCCCTCTATCTGCTGAAAAGCACCTCCATAGCATGACGCTGTCACCACAATGATTCACGGTAGGGATGGTGTTAGACGGGTGATGAGCTGACCTTCGCTGGAGGTTCAGGGCTGCTGACCTTCGCTGGAGGTTCAGGGCTGCTGACCTTCGCTGGAGTGTGCAGGCCGCACCTGGCTAGACGCACGCACTGGAGGCCCGGTGCGGGGAGTAGGGCAGAGGTCCGGACCCGGACTGGACATCGGTGAAGCGGATTGCTCTGGCCTGGGAGTGGAGACTACGACCGGACCCAGACTGGGCACCGGTGGAGCGGATTGCTCTGTCAGGGAGGTGGAGTAGATTACCGGACCCGGACTGGGTACCGGTGGAGCGGACTGCTCCGGCCTGGGAGTGGAGTAGATGACCGGACCTGGACTGGCCCACTCCGCCATCTCCCTCTCGACCTCTTCCTCTATCTCCACCAATTCCCTCAGAACCTCCCCAAAATGCTCCTCCAGCTCCTCCTCCTGCTCCTTGCTCTGAGCCCCCCATTGGTACCTGGGCCTCCCCATGGTCCACATGGGGAGTGGAGTTTGCTCCTCCAGGAGCCCCCACGGGTGAGGGAACCGAAGCATGTCCTCCTCTTCGTCCTCCTCCGACTCGTCCGACTCGAACCCTCCGAGGAGTTCGGTGTTGGTGAACCGACGCGGGGCTATCTCGCTCTCCGTCTCTCCCCATTTGCGCTGCTTGGTCTCGTACGGGTGGGTTGTTCTGTCACGATTGTGTGTGGGGAGAGACCAAGGCGCAGCGCAGGGATGGTAGTTCGACATGATTTTATTAAAATACTATGTAATAATATTCCACAAAAGAACGAACTAACACACTACAACAAACACGAAAGATGAAACGTCACATTCTCAAAAACAAACACACTACTGAACGGACGTAAAGGAAACACACTGTCAGACTCTGACCATACCTACATAGAGAAGCCTATTTGCTTCTCTATGGCCAGAGCCTGACATCACCTCCCTGACCAAGGTCGTTCTTGCCCAGTTGCTCAGTTTGGTCAGACGGCCAGCTCTAGGCAGAGACTTGGTAGTTCCATATTTTTTTAATTTCGCAATGTGCTCTTGGAAACTTTCAACAGTCTAGAAATAGTTTTATACCCTTCCCCAGATATATGCTTAATCACAATCTCTGAGATCTACAGTTGTGGGACCTTATATAGTCATGTCCAAATAATTGAATTGGACACAGGTGGACTCCAATCAAGTTGTAGTGACTTCTCAAGGATGATTAAAAGGAAATTGGATGCAGTTGAGCTTAACTTGGAGTGTCATAGCAAAGGGGTATGAATACTTATGCACATTATATTTCTGTATTTAATTTTCAATTAATTTGCAAACATTTCTAAAAACTTGTTTTCGCTATGGGGTTTGGTGTGTAGATGTGTAATTTTTTTATATATATATAACTCAACAAAATGTGGAATAAGTCAAGGGGTATGAATACTTTCTGAAGGCACTGTACGTGTAAAGCAAGTGACCACCGTCATGTGATCTCCATTGTCGCTTCAGGGCAGCAATGATGTCCTTCTCTATTCTTCTTTGGGAGCCTCCTACCCATAATACCCATAACCATGTTTTGTGGTGGTTGGTACATCGAGGTAAAAGTCACTTTCGTTTCCTTTCACATGGAGATAAGCTTAAGATCATGTTCACAATCTGATGTTTATGCGTGTTAAGTCAAACTGGGCTTTTGTATCTTGTGTTATTTACTCTTGTTTCATTGTCTACAATGAAACAAGATTTCCTCTTTATCATATCGACATCCCCTCACTGTTTCCGAGGGCAGCTGAGTAATGTGCAACATTTCTAGAATTCTATTCCCTGATAGAATCAAATTTAGAAGATCTCTGACCCATATCTCCAGACGTGGTTTGATTTTGTAACGACTACTGTTTAGTCTGTGAAACAAGACGTTTTACATGCTGAAACGCAGTGCAGTCAAAGACTCCAGTGTCTGTTTTTTGTTCTGCTGACTACCACACAATCCAACAGTTTACATACTGCATGATGGTGCTTTGAACTGTGACATTTCTATACTATGTTGTTGATTAAGAATCAAATTTTTTTGCGGGGAAAAATGGTCATGTTCACACACCTGAACTAGCGTACAGTAGCTGAGATGGATAAATCTAGTCAGATTTCCAAATGCTGTCTTGGTTGGAGCAGGTGGACGGTTACAGAGTTGACTGCCTCCTTGTTCTTCAATGAAGTCTACTCAGTGCAACCACTATCTAATTACCATATACATCTCTTAAGTATAGTCTACTGCTCCACAAATACCCAAATCTATTAAATTACACATTTATTCCTGTTAAACATGGGGTCACAAAACATTGTCCACCCTCTAATGTATAATTCTCAAATCAGTAGTTAAACTCCAGGTCTTTAATAATGTTGGGCTGGATACTGCCAACCGACCAGGTGCTGGCCTGGAATATTAGCCAGTGATATGTGAGGCCTGAATCGTGCCACTGTGCAGCCCTGTTTCTCTTGGCCCGACAGGATGCCTGTGGTACTCTGTGGATGCTGCCAGCCTCGCCTGGACCTCGCCAGGACCGCGACGTACCCTGAGGGCTGCCGGGGGCGACGTGCCAAACGTCCTCTGTTTACTGTACAAACAATTAAGGCGTAATTGCTGTCTAGCGACGGCCCAGAGCATATTGGCCAACTAAAGGCATTTACAGGGTATTACAGGTGAATGTCCTGTGAGATACAGTACCTGGCAACCAGATAAGCAGGATGTTGTCGCCAGGGATCAAGATTTTGCCTAGAACAGATCGGTAGGAACACCTGTTGGAATTGAGTATCGGCATGTCTGAATCACCTGTTGCAACCATGGCCATATTGTGTCACCTGTTACAACCATGGCCATATTGTGTCACCTGTTACAACCATGCCCATATTGTGTCAGCTGTTACAACCATGCCCATATTGTGTCACCTGTTACAACCATGCCCATATTGTGTCACCTGTTACAACCATGCCCATATTGTGTCACCTGTTACCACCATGGCCATATTGTGTCACCTGTTGCATTCACAACTCCAACTTTTCCTTCTTCAGTAGTCAATAGCTATATTTATTTGTTTTTGTATTTGAGAACGAATAAGCTAAACACATTCTTCAAGGCTTGCACCAAAAAGTGTTTGCACAAACAAGGGGCTAAATGAATCAAACTCATGATCTGTCCTCCATTTTGTGAGGAAGTAGTGCTAGTAAACAAATCCAGACTTGTACTCTCCTTAACCCCCTGTGGTACAGTCTTCTTTTAATACGCTGGACGTGATTGGTTGGGTTAGATCATTAGGCCCCTGTGTCGGCCAATGGCGTGTCCAGTGTTGTGACGCCCTGGAGAACAAAGGAGAACTATACTGCCAAGAGTCGGCCGTCTTGCCATCCCAGACAAAATTATTGGAGACACACACTTGTATCTAACATTTCAGACGTTCTCTGTGCTGCCGGAGTGAAATTCCACAGTTTTAGCGGCAATGTTCATCGATTTTGAAACGCTTTCTCAGAAATAGACAATAGTCTCAGACAATAGTAAAAAATATTGTCCTTCCTATGTATCACCTCCTCGGCTGAATGGGACTCTTTGTAGTGTGTGTTTTAGAACTGGATCCCATTGTCGCGATATAACAGTTACCTAACCACGCTGGGTTCTGGTGAACAACTATCTCTGCCATTAGGTGTATCACTTTGCAAACAGCTCATTCGTCCCACAACCTTCCTTCAACCTTCCTGAGGCCTCACAGCCCTAAGTCGACAATGCAGTGTGTGTCTGTCAGCTTCATAATCATCCCGTTAGCTGTGGTTTCCCTAAACACAGGAACAGTCAATCAGGGCATCGGCTTTCAGACGTTCAAAGATTTTGCTACAAGAGAGGAGGGCGGCGCAAACATTTACCATTAACCCTCCCTTGGTATTATCGTTCATCTCTAAGCTTTATAATGAATTGAATTATGTTTTAGCCGTGTACCGTTCAGCCTGACAAAGATATTAATGTATGTCAAGGTGGGTTTGCTAAATGAATGACAGTTGGCAGATTGTCTGGAGGAGTCACAGTTTCAGTGGTGTGTGTGTGTGTGTGTGTGTGTGTGTGTGTGTGTGTGTGTGTGTGTGTGTGTGTGTGTGTGTGTGTGTGTGTGTGTGTGTGTGTGTGTGTGTGTGTGTGTGTGTGTGTGTGTGTGTGCCTTAAGATGGTCTGCTCCAGAAACTCAAACTAAAGATTTGCTTATGTCATTTAACCATCTCTCGAAATGCTATCCATTTATGTTTGCATTCGATGAATAAAACCACATTTTGGCCCCCATGATATTCATGATATTTGTTGAGAGATACTAGCTGATGATTATGTTATTAATGTTAAACAGTCTACTGAAGACTCAGAATCGCATGCTGATCACGCGCAAATCCATGGCTTACAGACAATCCTTTCAAAGTATAGGTATCAAAACGCTTACACCAGGGTCATTTTACTTAAATCCACTCCAGCCACATAACTCCTGGGCTACCGAAAGACTTATTCACGTAACTTTTTAAGATCACTTATAAGCCAGGAATCGTTGAATATAATTTCTGTTCACATTTCCGCCATTTCCTTTGAACAACATGCTCTCTGATGTGTCTAAGGAAAGCCCAGAAAATTGCCAAAGACTCCATGCACCAAAGCGGTACCGGAGCATCAGGTCTAGTACCAACAAGATCTGAGACAGCCTTTATCTCCAAGCAATTAGACCGCTGAATAGCTAATCAATGGCTACCCGCTCTAGCTGTATGGTCTGCACTGATTCTACCTGAACTGGCTATATGCACACTCACAGGTGTCTATCCACACACACACACACACACACACACACACACACACACACACACACACACACACACACACACACACACACACACACACACACACACACACACACACACACACACACACACACACACACACACACACACACACACACACATATGCACACACACTCATAACATACTCACACGTAATGACGCCATACATACACACACACACACACACATACACACACACACACACAGACACACCCACCATATAACCTGCTACTTATTTGTACTTTTAGCATTATATATCCTGATGCCTATACACAGTGCTTTCGGAAAGTATTCAGAACCTTTGACTTTTTCCACATTTTGTTACAGCCTTATTCTAAAATGTATTAAAACCATCTACACACAATACCCCACAATGACAAAGTGAAAACAGGTTTTTAGAAATTTAGCATTTCAAGTTTGCACATTTATTAAAAATATAAAACAGAAATAAATTATTTACATAAGTAGTCAGACCCTTTGCTATGAGACTCATTTTGATTTGATTTGATTTTGAATTGTCCGTAAAACTCAGAGACAGGATTGTGTCAAGCGCACAGTTCTGGGAAAGGTACCAAAACACCTACATCATTCTTAAGTGGAAGAAGTTTGGAACCACCAAGACTCTTCCTAGAGCTGGCCGCCCGGCCAAATTGCGCAATCGAGGGAGAAGGGCCTTGGCCAGGGAGGTGACCAATAACCCAATGGTCACTCTGACAGAGCTCCAGAGTTCCCCTGGGGAGATGGGAGAACCTTCCAGAAGGACAACCATCTCTGCAGCACTCCACCAATCAGGCCTTTATGGTAGAGTGGCCAGACGGAAGCAACTCCTCAGTAAAAGGCACATGACAGCCCACTTGGAGTTTTCCAAAAGGCACCTAAAGGACTCAAACCATGAGAAACAAGATTCTTTGGTCTGATGAAACCAAGATTGAACTCTTTGGCCTGAATGCCAAGATTAACGTCTGGAGGAAACCTGCCACCATCCCTACAGTGAAGCATGGTGGTAGCAGCATCATGCTGTGGAGATGTTTTTTAGCAGCAGGGACTGGGAGACTAGTCAGGATCGAGGGAAAGATGAACGGAGCAAAGTACATCCCTGGAGAGACCTGAAAATAGTTGTGCAGCGACACTCCCCATCCAACACGATAGAGCTTGAGAGGATCTGCTGAGAAGAATGGGAGAAACTCCCCAAATATACATGTGCCAAGCTTGTAGCGTCATAACCAAGAAGACTCAAGGCTGTAATCGCTGCCAAAGGTGCTTCAACAAAGTACTGAGTACTTATGTAAATGTGATATTTCAGTTTGTCTTTTATATAAGTTTGCAAAAATGGTAAAAACAGTTTTTGCTTTGTCATTATGGGGTATTGTATGTAGATTGATGAGGGGAAAAAACTCTTTAAGCAATTTTAGAATAAGGCTGTAACATAACCAAATGTGGAAAAAGTCAAGGGGTCTGAATACTTTCCGAATGAACTTTACATACCTACCTCAATTACCACTTATTCCTGCACGTTGATATGGTATTGGTGCTCCTTGTATACAGTTTCATTCTTGTATGTTTTATTTCCCATGTGTTTTTATATATTTCTTTCTTATTTATTGGCAAATAGCTTGTAAGTAATCATTTCACTGTAAGGTTGTAACCTGTTGTATTCGGCGCATGTTACAAATACAATTTGATTTGATTTGATGGACCTGGACGCAACGATAGTGGAAGCCCGCGATAATTAATTAGGAACTTGCACGAGAGATCTGATTGGATTACTGGACGACCAGATATCCCGCTAGGTCGTTGAGATATGTTCAGTCAGGAATTTCAAAGCTATTCACTCAGATGTCCTCCTGTCAATGATCTTAGTGGTCTGCTGTTATTGGGTCATGGACTCCATATTATCACTCTCATGGGGTGTTCTGGTACCGAAATGAATGAATTAATGAGATTCCTCTTTGGGAAATTGTATTTAATGAGTTTTCACAGTGCATTCGTTAATATGATCCATGTGCCAATGCAAGTTGTTGAATGATTGAGTTGTAGTTGACTGTGATGGGAAGAGAGGAGAAAGCAGATCATGTTTTTGTGGATTTGTGAATGAAATACATTTGGCATGTCGAGTGACGTGCTGACATGCCCATTTGGAATGTTTTAATTAGGGTTAATGGGAAAGTAATCTCCTCTGTGGTGAAGATGTGCATTCAAACACACACACAGGGCAATGGATGAAAAATGTATACCACAAATCCTCATTACATCCAGCAGCTCTTAGCATACAGTTGATAGAACATGCATTGACAGGATACTCGGTGGCACCATTGGAGGTGTAGAGCAAACAAACGGTACAATAGTGTAAGTAGGGGAAAGCAAAGTCCTGCAAGATCTTTTCGGATCTTCTAAGCTAAGCGAAATAATCTTATAAGAATCTAGAATCAAAATCCTTGATAATTTCTAAATTTGTCATCGGGATTGCTGTAATTTTCTTCTAATCAAATCAAATATTTGTCACATGCTTACGTACAAGCCCTTAACCAACAATGCAGTTCAAGAAAGAGTTATAAAATATTTACTAAATAAACTAAAGTAAAACAAAATTGAAAACATTTTTTAAAATAACAATAACGAGGCTATATACAGGGGCTACCGGTACCGAGTCAATGTGCAGGGGTACAGGTTAGTCGAGGTAATTTGTACATGCAGGTAGGGGCAAAGTGACTATGCAAACTAGGCCTCTATTAATATGAGTTATTTCTATTCTTATATGGGTAGTTTTGATATCTTCAAAACTAGATGAAATAATGACAGCTATTTTGAAATGCTTAAGTTACTGTAAATGCAAATTGTTGGGTTGAAGACCTTATAGGATTCAGGTTGAAATCCATATCACAGGTTTGTGTGCATTTGTTTGAACAACCTCGTCTTGGCCGTACTCTGAGCTGCCTATTCCCTCTCTGGCTCCTTGGTATTTGTGTGTTGGAGAGCCAGGGGGCCACAGTCTACTCCTATGCCCCATTGATAGACGTGCCAGTGTGCCCTCAAAGCCTCAAGTCCAGTGCCAGTTAGTCTCTCATAACAGCTAAATTGAGTTAGCTCGCTAGTTAGTGCAACATTTTGTTATGGCTTCCGAAATTAACTGCCAGTCAACAGATAGCTCTGTTCACTCTCTGTAGCAGCTTGTCACTGTCTCCATCAACCAGTTCAATTGTAATGTTTTTATTTTATTTTACGAAGACATTAGGCTATACAAACTATCTTTCCAGAGATGAAACTGACAGGGTAAATCTGTACAGTTAATCTAGCCACTTTGATCACCTCCCCTTTAATGCCCCTTCCTGGAGTAAAGATGGTTATAGGTAGTTATTTATCACACCCATATTATCTTTGGTCCCAAATCAATGCCATGTGCAGGGGTTTGTGTTGCCAGCTCACAGCTCCACAGCTCTGTCTTTATGAGTAGGACTGAGATGAAAGACCCTTTAAACGGTCAGAGAGAAACAAACCATTTAGACACAGAGAGGCTTCATTACAAAGAGCTTTTGTTGCCTCTGCCGCTTGGGCCCCCGTTTTTTTCATGTGTTTTTATCTAGCATGTTTACTAGTGGCGTCTGCAGCTTATAAATGCTTTACGAAGGCAAATATCACTTGGTTCAAAGTGTCTGCGTCTGTGCCCTCCCCTGGCCACTCGCCTTTGAACGTAGGGATTCATGCGGAGCGAGCGCCATAGGAATCCAACGTTTTATGCAACCCAACAACAAGTTACGTTACAGCCTTCTAAAATTGCTTAAATTGCAAACTTAAGCCTGCGAAAACTCGCATATCCATCTACTGCTCGAGGCAGTACTGTATATCCTGTCTAAGGAGATTATACAGCCATTTATTCTACTACCACCACAGGGACCCAACTGCCATTGGCCTCTTGGGGAGAGGTTCCTGTTCAATGGCTACCTCCTTGACGCCTGATAACAGAATCCAATTCACCACATTAGTCTTTGTTCCTTTCCTTCTAAAGTAACTGGCTGTTTACACACTAATATGGAGATTAGTTTTGTTTGACCTTGCTCTTTTTCGGAACGGCATCCGCTGATGTTAAGCTCCTTGTGCTCTCCCACGGTGTCCCTGGCCGTGCGTCTTCTGATGTCTAGGTCCCACCCCGATCACACGGTCTCCCAGAGCGCATTGCACTATGACTCACCAGAAATACCAGCCTCCTGAGCTGTCTTTGGTTCATAGAGGATGTACTGTGTTGCGTGCTCCCACCGTGGCCTCTTATGAAAAGCTCCCTGCCAGCCAGAAGCCAGCACTGCGCACCCACACTCCCAATTCACTAATAGAAAATGTTTCTTAAAAGGTTCCTCTGAAAATGTAACTTCAGTTCCACCAGCCCGAGACGCTTCTTTTTCAAAATCTGAAACAAAAGTTGTTGTTTTTCTTCTTTCTCTCATACCTGCTAAGTGTTTCTGCTCACTGCTTTGAACCTGAGCAAATATGAAAGTTGAGAAGTTAAGTTCCGCATTTCGAGGGAAATTGGGGTTGGGGCGGTGGCATTGAAAGAAGGCCAATGTAAGGATTGGATGGTTTAATTTCATTAGTTTGGCCAAGCGAGGGGGGACCAGAGTTGGGCCCACTGTAACGGACACAGCACAGCATACACTTCCAGAGCATGGGAAATAAGAACCAGCCGGACCTGCGCTGTAACAGGGAGGACAGTGGGAATAACCCACGCTTTTAATATGGAACAAAATGTTTTCTGTGTATTTTAAGAGGCTAGCGCAGTGCACTGCTGATCAAAGGGCACCCATAAAAACGTAATTTAATCTCAGGCGTTATTTTAGGTTTTGAAAGTTTGAATGCAATTTTTTTAAATAAAATGTGTTATAATGTAGTACAGGCCATGCTTTTAAAACTGTAAAACATTGTTTATAGTACACAATGTATAGTACACAATGTATAGACAGGCTGTACTTTGATGTTAGATAGCCATTTCCTTATATCTACTTTGTTCACCTTTACATTTTTTATTTCCTCATTTAGCATATGATTTACTTAAATAACCAATCCACCGTGTTTTGTGTGAGAAAACAAATCCTGTCAGCAATATTGGAATATGAATGAATGTGGTTGGCCTTCATTTGGTTAAAGGTCAGGTATAAGTGGAAAATCTGCACCCACATATTTATAGAAGAGGAATTCAGACTGTAAACTATTTAACGATTTCTCTACTTTTTTTATGATCCATAAAAGTCATTAAGAGGAATGTTTTGCATTATATATAAACTAGCTCTTATCCACATCGCGTTGTGTTTACCATCGTCTCGTGGTAAAGACAGAGATTGTAAATGTACAATTTAAGTATAATTGGTACATTTGGTACATTTTCATTTTAGCAATGCTGGTGTCAAATATCGACACTGAACTTACAGGACACCTTGTAAAACAATACAGTATAGGCTACTGAATCTGAAAATGTACCCTCATCTATCCTGATTGGCTTACAGTTTTTCCTTCTTTCTCTCTGTCCGTGAGTGCAGTGTCCGGGGTGCCGATGCAGGAAACGGCATCCGTGTGTTCATCCCAGACATCGGCATGTTCCTGGCGGGCCTGGTCACGTGGCTGCTGTGCCTGAGTCTGGAGAAGAAGACGCAGGTGAAAGATGTGTCGCAGCAGCACATCGCTGATTGCAAGCCAGATAGTCAGGTGAGCTTATCATCTCTCTACAGACAAACATTGGGCCCTGGTCTATGTGGATTTACATGGGAACCCTAAACTCCCACTCCCCTTTTCAATATTGCACGTAATACAGCGCAATACAGTCCATGAACTTAATGAAGTGTAGTGACAAGACTAGGAGAAGCCGAAGGCAAAAATACTTTTTCTAAACTCACTCCAAAATCTCTGCTGTCCTCCATCTGTCCTCTTCTGATATTTTTTTGTAAAATTTGGCTTAAACTGAACTTATGGCAGTTTGTTTCACAAACTAGACACGCCCTGCATGGTCACCTGTTAAGCAGCTCCCGTTGTTTGTGCATGTTCGTGCATAAATTGTTGTTGAGTTTCTTGAGTTTTTTTTTGCAAGAGTTGAACTACAATAATTCAGGATTATGGAGTGCTACGGTTTTACGAAGGTTTTAACGGTCCTTTTTATCACTGAGGGACTTTTTATTTTTCTCGCAGCTGAACGTCTACAGGAGTCATCAATTATTATTATTTACAACAGAGCCCAGCTCCTGGATTTAGCACACTCAGCGCTGCTGCACCCCAGGGAAAAGTTTGATATTCCGGACAAGTTGAAAAGAGGACGGCGTGGACGTAGGGCGGGATTGAAGTGTAAGGCAAAGCTGAGGAAGTACAAGCCGGCTATACCGTCTATCATTATGGGCAACGTGAGATCACTGCATAACAAATTGGACAAGCTTGAGGGTCTTGTTCGTGGACAAAGAGACTATCGGGAAGCGAGCCTAATGTTTTTTACTGAGACTTGGCTGAAAGATAACATCCCCATAGAGAACGTCACTATTGGCGGGTTCCGGACCATCAGAGCAGACAGGGATAGCGTCTCTTCCGGTAAGAGCAAGGGAGGGGGACTGGCTTTATTAGTTAACAACAGATGGTGTAATCCGAGCCATATTACTCTTAAGGAAGAGTTTTGTAGCCCGGACATTGAGCTGTTAGCCGTTAGCCTGAGACCCTACTATTTGCAGAGGGAATTCACGGCGGCCATTGCTGTTATTGTTTACATCCCGCCCTCCGCTGACGCAAACACAGCGTGTGACGCCATCCACTCTGTTATCACGAGGTTACAGACCGCGCATCCCAGTGCTTTCTTTGCCATTTTGGGGGATTTTAACCATGCATCTCTCTCTGCAACGCTGCCCACGTTCAAACAGTTAGTGAAATACCCAACCAGGAATAATAAAACTCTGGACTTGTTATATGCTAATGTGAAGGATGCATACAATTCCACTGCACTCCCTCCTCTCGGTAGATCGGATCACAACCTTGTCCACCTCACTCCACTCTACAGGCCTTTGGTCCAACAGCAGCCTGCGGCCACTAGGACCATTATGAGATGGTACCCGGAGGCGAATGAGGCCCTACAGGACTGCTTTGAAACAACAGACTGGGATGTGCTGTGTGAGGCTCATGGGGAGGACATCGATGGACTTACTAACTGCATAACGGACTATATACATTTTTGTGTAGACAACACTGTACCTACCAGGAAGGTACGCTGTTTTCCAAATAATAAACCCTGGGTCACCAGCGACCTGAAGGCCCTTCTGAATGAGAAGAAGAGGGCCTTCAAGGAGGGGGACAAGGACAAATTGAAATGCGTCCAGAGGGAGCTGAAGTTGCGGATTGCTGAGGGGAAGAGAGGGTATATGGAGAAGATGGAGGACAACCTGAGGCAGAGCCAGGTGAGAGAGGTGTGGAAGGGTTTGAGAAATATCACTGGCTTCAAAAAGTCAAACAGTGGGCAGACGGAGGGGACCCAGGACAGAGCCAATGAGCTGAACCAATTTTTTAACAGGTTCGATACTGGACCTGTCCACCTCCCTTCCAGCTCCCCAGGCCACACACCCTCACGGATGTCCCACCCCCACTTTGCTCACAACATATCTGTTGAGACAATCAGCGACCCCACCTCCACCCCTGCTCCCTCTGGACTGATCCTCAACACCCCCCTTCCCCCCACCTCCCCACCTGGGCTGGCTTTCACCACCAACCAAGTGAAGAGAGAGCTGGAGAGACTACATCAGTGGAAAGCGGCGGGCCCTGATGGCATCAGCCCAAGGGTGCTTAGGGTCTTTGCTGATCAACTGTGTGGAATACTCCAGCGTCCCTTCAACCTAGAAAGGGTCCCTGTGCTGTGGAAAACATCCTGCCTCGTCCCAATGCCCAAGAAGGCACACCCCACTGTCCTGAATGACAACAGACCTGTAGCGCTAACATCCCACATCATGAAGACCCTGGAAAGGTTAGTCCTCGCTCACCTCAGACCCCTGGTGTGTACATCACTGGACCCCCTGCAGTTTGCATACCAGCGCAACATCGGGGTGGATGATGCTATCTACCTTCTGCAGAGGGCCTACTCTCAGCTGGACAATGCAGGTTGCACTGTGAGGGTTATGTTTTTTTACTTCTCCAGTGCCTTCCACACCATTCAGCCCCTGCTACTGGGTGAGAAGATGAAGAGGATGAAAGTGGAAGCACCCTTAGTCTCCTGGGTCACGGACTACCTGACCGGTAGGCCACAATTTGTGCGACTACAGAGCTGTGTGTCAGAACGGGCAGTGAGCAACACAGGGGCCCCCCAGGGAACGGTCCTGTCCCCCTTCCTGTTCACCCTCTACACCTCAGACTTCAGATATAACTCTGAAACATGCCACCTACAGAAGCTCTCGGATGACTCCGCAATTGTAGGGTGCATCAGGGGTGGGCAGGAGGAGGAGTACAGGAGCACAATCAGTGACTTTGTTGTGGTGTGAGCAGAACCACCTTCAGCTCAACATCAGCAAAACAAAGGAGATGGTGGTGGACTTCAGGAGAACCAAGGCACAACTGACTGCAGTCTCTATACAGGGGATGGATGTGGAAATGGTTGGGTGATACAAGTTCCTGGGAGTCCATATGGACAATAGGCTGGAATGGGCTGGTAATACCGGGGCCCTGTACAAAAAGGGCCAGAGCCGACTCTACTTTCTGAGGAGGCTCAGGTCCTTCAACGTGTGCAGTAAACTACTGCATACCTTCTACCAGTCTGTGGTGGCCAGTGCCATCTTTTTTGAAGTGGTGTGCTGGGGAGCCAACATAAAAGCCGGTGATGCTTCTCGGGTAAATAAGCTGATCAGGAAGGCTAGCTCTGTCCTGGGGATGAGCCTTGACACTCTAGAGGAGGTGGCGGAGAGACGGATCCTGGCCAAACTGCTGGCCATCATGGACAACGTCACCCACCCTCTGCATGCCATGGTTATGACGCAGAGGAGCACCTTCAGTCACAGACTGATCCCACCACGATGTGCCAGAGAGCGCTACAGGAGGTCCTTCCTGCCGGCGGCTATTAGACTATTTAATGCCTCACCGGGATGCTGTGCCGTCGGCAACACAGACCTGGAACTGTTGGGGTATTAGGACCTAGTGTAACAGTTGTGCATCCATCCGTGAGTAACTCTGGTCCGTAATCACTCATTCACTCAGGACTTATTTATTCATTCAGGTCTGTATATACATACTCATGTACAGTTGTTATATCATATCACGTGCAATATTGCAAGAAATTCTTGGACTTAACTTACATAGTCATATCCTGTCAGTTGTATCTTTTTTCATGCTTTAGTATATCGATGGTGCAATATGTGCAGTTATCTGTAATTAAACCCTGCGCACTAAGGACTGTATTTTAAGGGAATTACTATTATTACCCCAAATTATATCATACACACATTTACCTGTAAATGTAACTGTATATTTACCTGTACAGTTAATTTAACCATGCAAAACATTAACTTACCTGTTCATTTAACCAGTATGTCTATCTATCTATCTATCTATCTATCTATCTATCTATCTATCTATCTATCTATCTATCTATCTATCTATCTATCTATCTATCTATCTATCTATCTATCTATCTATCTATCTATCTATCTATCTATCTATCTATCTATCTATCTATCTATCTATCTATCTATCTATCTATCTATCTATCTATCTATCTATCTATCTATCTATCTATCTATCTATCTATCTATCTATCTATCTATCTATCTATCTATCTATCTATCTATCTATCTATCTATCTATCTATCTATCTATCTATCTATCTATCTATCTATCTATCTATCTATGTGGGACTAGAGTAGAGAATTCCTGGGCCAATTTGGTTACCACAACAGTAAATTGTGCAATCATAGGCAATCAGTGAAAGTGTAAGCTCTTAACTCCTTAACATTACATGTTAATCCTCAGTAATCCAACTAAAGACTCCACCCTCCCTAATCTTGGGATATGTTTGGTCATCAAAACACACATATACACACACACACATACACCCACACACACACACTGTCTCCAGTGCGATGGTCTCTCAGAGCATGGAAAGCTGCAATCCGTCTTCCTCTTTTATAGCACAGGGGCTGTTGGCTGCTCACTTCCAGGTGCACTATAGACCACCTGGCGATAAATTAGACCTCGCAGCTCCGGGAGAGCGTAATAAGGGAATCACATTACTGTCTGGATGAATACCAAACAGCCGTCATTTGTGTGTGTGTGTGTGTTTGTGTGCATGTGCGTCCGCGCGTGTGTGGATGATTTTTCCCAGGACTTTGATTCTCTCTCTTTTCCTAGAGAAGGGGGACTACTGCTGTGTTTGATCAGCCTCCGCAAGCGTGTTGGAAAGCTTCTTTCCCTCTGGAGCCACTCTGTTGATCTGGCAACACACACACACATGCATACACACTGCTGGAGCCTGTTCATCTGGCAGAACACCGTCCACAACACAGCACAGATTCAGGCCTAGATGAAATGCCTCAGAGACGAGATAGCTGTTGTACAAGTGAGAAGCGAAAGAGGGGATGGGGATAGGTTAGGGTCAGTTGATGAAAAACGCAGCAACTCTCTTGAACTCAGGTTGGGTCTTGGCAGCCAAAGAGATTGCATTCGGCAGCCGAAAAGGAAATTGGGGGGCTTTGTCATATTACTCAATGCGGATTCAAGTTTGTCTTTGTTCATTATGCTTTGTGGGTGATGAATGGCGGGGTCATTCCTACTGTGGTTACCGTATAAATGGGCCATTCCAACAATGGTTACGGTATAAATGTGTAATTCCAACAATGGTTACCGTATAAATGGGTCAGTCCAACAATAGTTACCGTATAAATGGGTAATTCCAACTGTGGGTACTGTATAAATGGGTAATTCCAAATGTATATTAGTGTTCAAGACTCTAGATCTCTAGATTTAGGTAACCATGTGGTTTTTACTACACTACCGGTAAAAGGTTTTAGAACAAATACTCATTCAAGGGTTTTTCTTTATTTTTACTATTTTCTACATTGTAGAATAGTGAAGACATCAAAACTATGAAATAACACATATTGAATCATGTAGTAACCAAAAAAGTGTTAAACAAATCAAAATATATTTTATAGATTCTTCAAATAACCACCCTTTGCCTTGATGACAGCTTTGCACACTCTTGGCATTCTCTTGACCAGCTTCACCTTCTTTGTAAAATGGCCTGGAGGTGTGTTGGGTCATTGTCCTGTTGAAGAACAAATGATAGTCCCACTAAGCCCAAACCAGATGGGATGGCGTATTGCTGCAGAATGCTGTGACTGTGAAGCATTTATTTGTACTGCAATTTCTGAGGCTCGTAACTCTAATTAACTTATCTTCTGTATACCCCCCCTACCTTGTCACAACACAACTGATTGGCTCAAACACATTAAGAAGGAAAGAAATTCCACAAATTAACTTTTAAGAAGGCACACCTGTTAATTTGATTTGTTTAACACTTTTGGTTACTACATGATTCCATATGTGTTATTTCATAGTTTTCATAGTAAGTGTTCTAAAACGTTTGACCGGTAGTGTATGTCCTAAGGAAATTATGGTCAGTAGAATTAAAGTTACTAATCTTGAGTAACATCAGTCTAAAGGATTCTTTCAGGCAGTGGATGATTAAGTAGTGTTGCACTAGCTTAACATTGCCATTTGATTTGATATACCCAATTATTAATGCAGTAAAAATGAAAAGCATGTCATCTTATTGTAACCATTTTATTGCATTGAGTTCAAACCTTGGAAATGTTTGAACTTCATCACTTGATTAAATTTAAGAGCCCCTTATTGTAAAAAATGTTGGTCTCCACCAAGCGGTTCTCCACATTAATGGGATGACAAACGCCTGATGTTCTTTTTCCCTCCCTCAGAATAAGAATGTTGTGTTTCTCTCGGGAGCCGTGAATAAAAGGTCATATTTTTGTAGTCACTTCATTTGGCTGTTGGCTAGTCGGGGAACTGTGAACACATGTCCAATTTGGGGCCTTCGGTTCTTGTTGTAGCCTTGTTCTGCTGGCCAAGACCATAGCAGGGAGCGCAACGCCCATATGGTGCCTTCAGAAAGTATTCACACCCCTTTACTTTTTCCACATTTTATTGTGTTAAAACCTGAATTTTAAATGGCTTAAATGTTTGGTCACTGGCATATACACAATACTCCATAATGTCAAAACGGAATTATATTTTTCTAAATTAATTAAAAATGAAAAGCTGTAATGTTTTGAATCAATAGGTTTTTAACCCATTTATTATGTCATGCCTAAATACGTTCAGGAGTAAAAATGTGCTTAATAAGTCACATAATTATCTGAAAGGTCCCTCAGTCGAGCAGTGAATTTCAAACACAGATTCAACCACAAAGACCAGGGAGGTTTTCCAATGCCTCGCAAAGAAGGGCACCTATTGGTAGATAATAACATTTTAAAAAGCAGACATTGAATATCCCTTTGAGCATGTTGAAGTTATTAATTACACTTTGTATAATGTATCAATACACCCAGTCGCTACAAAGATGCAGACGTCCTTCCTAACTCAGTTGACAGAGAGGAAGGAAACCGTTATTGGTGATTTTGAAACATTTACAGAGTTGAATGTCTTTGATAGGAGAAAACTGATGATGGATCAACAACATTGTAGTTACATTGTAGTAGTGGCAAAGCAATTCACTTTTGTCCTGAATAGAAAATGTTATGTTTGGGGCAAATCCAATAGAAAACATTACTGAGTACCACTCTCCATATTTTAAAGCATAGTGGTGGCTGCATCATGTTATGGGTATGCTTGTAATTGTTAAGGACTGAGGTGTTTTTCAGGATAAGAATGAAATTTAATGGAGCTAAGCACAGGCAAAATCCTGGTTCAGTCTGCTTTCCACCAGACACTGGGAGAGGAATTCACCTTTCAGCAGGACAATAACCTAAAACACAAGACCAAATCTACACTGGAGTTGCTTACCAAGAAGACAGTGAATGTTCCTGGGTTGCTGAGTTACAGTTTTGGCTTAAGTCTACTTGAAAATCTATGGCAAGACCTGAAAATGGTTGTCTAGCAATGATCAACAACCCAGCTTGAAGAATTTTTTAAATAATGTTGGGCAAATGTTTCACAATCCAGGTGTGGAAAGCTCTTAAAGACCCACAAAGACTCACAGCTGTAATTGTTGCCAAAGGTTCTTCTACAAAGTGGTGTTAATACTTATGTAAATTTGATATTTCTGTATTTCATTTTCAATACATTTGCCAACATTTCTAAAAACATGTTTTCACTTGTTTTTTTCTTCCTTCATTTGACACAAACCAGCGTGCGTCCTGTTCCAAGGTCGAGCTGTTTTCGGCCATGTGGCTCAGACCAGCTTTTTTCCTCCCCCTCTGTTTCATAGGCCAGTATTTGACCTGGCTGCAAACACTCTGTCTAGTTTCCTCCCCCTCTGTTTCATAGGCCAGTATTTGACCTGGCTGCAAACACTCTGTCTAGATTTCTCCCCCTCTGTTTCATAGGCCAGTATTTGACCTGGCTGCAAACACTCTGTCTAGATTTCTCTCCCTCTGTTTCATAGGCCAGTATTTGACCTGGCTGCAAACACTCTGTCTAGTTTTCTCCCCCTCTGTTTCATAGGCCAGTATATGACGTGGCCCACGTTTTGGCATGTCATGTGTTTACTCTTGATGGTTCTCTCCTCCCTCTTTGAGCCGCATCTTGTTTTGCAATCAATGGCCTGTTTTGCCACCAGCCTGATTTATGTGGTGCCACGGTTAGTCACAGTCATGACATGTATTGGACGCTTCTGAGACCGTGACACAGTGACAGGTGAGGCACCAGACTGATTGACTGTTGGAAGGACACAGGAAACACAACATTAATATCCACCGCCTAATGTCTTTTACTCTAAGTGGAGTGTGTGGTTCATGTAATGTCTGACTCTGTCTGACTCTGTGACATAAAGGCATTACCTTTATTAAGAAGATGCTCGGCTCCCAATGTTGGGCTCCTGTCTCCATGGGCACAGCTCTCCGTCTGTCTCTCACTCTCTCTCTCTCCCTCTCTCTCTCTCTCTCGTTGGCTGTCCATGTGTAATTCAATAATTCACTTTGACTGAAGTCTGAGATCCATTTTTCATGCCTATTAATAATTGCAGGGATGTTTTTGTGTAATCCCCTCCACTACTAATTTTGCCGTTCTCTGCATGTTAATCATCGAGCTGTCAAAACCCCACCCTACAGGCGTCGGTCGGCGTTTGAATTTTGAATTGAACATTTTATTAGGTTTGTTTATATCCTATTCAATGACGATGGAATCGTGCAGGCCTAAATCGCAAGAACACAATCCTATGCACAGTGCCTTTGGAAAGTATTTAGACCCTTTGACTTTTTCCACATTTTGTTACGTTACAGCCTTATTCTAAAATGGATAAAATAAAATATAATCCTCAGCAATCTACACACAATACCCCATAATGACAAAGCAAAAATAGTTTTTTTTAAATGTATTACAAATAAAAAACAAAAATACCTTATTTACATAAGTATTCAGACCCTTTGCTATGAGACTCGAAATTGAGCTCAGGTGCATCCTGTTTCCATTGTTCATCCTTGAGGTGATTCTACAACTTGATCGGAGTCCACCTGTGGTTAATTAAATTGATTGGACATGATTTGGAAACGCACACACCTGTCTATCTAAGGTCCTACTGTTGACAGTGCATGTCAGAGCAAAAAACCAAGCCATGAGGTCGATGGAATTGTATGTAGAGCTCTGAGACAGGATTGTGTCGAGGCGCAGATCTGGAGAAGGGTAACAAAAAATGTCTGCAGCATTGACAGTGGCCTCCATCATTCTTAAATGGAAGAAGTTTGGAACCACCAAGACTCTTCCTAGAGCTGGCCGCCCGACCAAACTTAGGAATCGGGGGAGAGGGGCCTTGGTCAGGGGGATGACCAAGAACCCGATGGTCACTCTGACAGAGCTCCAGAGTTCCTATGTGGAGATGGGAGAACCTTCCAGAAGGACAACCATCTCTGCAGCACTCCACCAATCAGGCCTTTATGCTAGAGTGGCCCACTTGGAGTTTACCTAAAGCACCTAAAGACTCTTAGACGATGACAAACAAGATTTTCTAGTCTGAAGAAACCAAGATTGAACTCTCTAGCCTGAATGACAAGCTTCAATTCTGGAGGAAACCTGGCACCATCCCTTCCGTGAAGCATGACGGTGGCAGCATCATGCTGTGGGGATGTTTTTCAGTGGCAGGGACTGGGAGACTAGTCAGGATCGATGCAAAGATGAACGGAGCAAAGTACATAGAGATCCTTGACCTGCTCAGGACCTCCAACTGGGGCGAAAGTTCATCTTCTAGCAGGACAACGACCATAAGCTCACAGCCAAGACAACGCAGGAGGGGCTTCAGGACAGGTCTCTGAAGGTCCTTGAGTGTTCCAGCCAGAGCCTGGACTTGAACCTGATCTAACATCTCTGGAGAGACCTGAAAATAGCTGTGCAGCAACGCTTCCCATCCAACCTGACAGAGCTTAAGACGATCTGCAGAGAAGAATGGGAGAAACTCCCCAAATAAAGGTGTGCCAAGCTTGTAGCGTCACACCCAATAAGACTCGAGGTTGTAATCGCTGCCAAAGGTGCTTCAATAAAGTACTAAGTCTGAATACTTTTGTAAATATAATAATTTATTTTTTTATTTTTAATAAACTACCAAACATTTCTAAAATCCTGTTTTTGCTTTGTCATTATGGGGTATTGTTTGTAGACTGAAACAATTTATTACATTTTCGAATAAGGCTGCAACCTACCAAAATCTGGAAAAAGTCAAGCGATCTGAATACTTTCCGAAGTCACTATAAACCTGCGAAAATCCTAATTCGCGCCTCATTAATTTTAGCTCAATATTTGTGTTGCTGCGGAATGCGCCGCGCACAGCGCACCAGCACTTTCTAATCTTTGCCTGTTTTTCTCCCATTAACAATACATTTGCATTCCAGCACCAGGGGAAGGAGACACATCTGGTCGACATTAGCTGGTGTTGTGTTTTCGGCAGCGGCAGAGCTACATTTTACATTATCATTTTAGTAATTTAGCTGACGCTCTTATCCAGAGCGACTTACATTAGTGAGTGCATACATTTTTTTTACATGCTAGAGTTACCAGACTCCTCTCTTTCTTACCTCTCCCTCTTTTTCCTCTCCTCCTGCATGTCTTTTCCTCTCCTCCTCTCATGTTCTATTATACCCTTTCCTCTTTACTTGCGTCTAGTCTTTTACAGTTTTCCCTTATCTCCTATTAACCTCTCCTCCTCTCTTATCTACTCTGTATCTCTCACTCTGCTGCCTTGTGCTTTGTGGCTTGTATCCTCACCACTCCTCATCTGGTGGCTCGTATCCTCACCACTCCTCATCTGGTGGCTCGTATCCTCACCACTCCTCATCTGGTGGCTCGTATCCTCACCACTCCTCATCTGGTGGCTCGTATCCTCACCGCTCCTCATCTGGTGGCTCGTATCCTCACCGCTCCTCATCTGGTGGCTCGTATTCTCACTGCTCTTCATATTGTGGCTCGTATCCTCACCGCTCCTCATCTGGTAGCTCGTATCCTCACCGCTCCTCATCTGATAGCTCGTATTCTCACCACTCCTCATCTGGTGGCTCGCATTCTCACCGCTCCTCATCTGGTGGCTCGTATCTTCACCGCTCCTCATCTGGTGGCTCGTATTCTCACCGCTCCTAATCTGGTAGCTCGTATCCTCACCGCTCCTAATCTGGTGGCTCGTATCCTCACCGCTCCTCATCTGGTGGCTCGTATTCTCACTGCCCCTCATTTTGTGGCTCGTATCCTCACCGCTCCTCATCTGGTAACTCGTATCCTCACCGCTCCTAATCTGGTGGCTCGTATCCTCACCGCTCCTAATCTGGTAGCTCGTATACTCACCGCTCCTCATCTGGTGGCTCGTATTCTCACTGCTCCTCATATTGTGTCTCGTATCCTCACCGCTCCTCATCTGGTAGCTCGTATCCTCACCACTCCTCATCTGGTGGCTCGTATCCTCACCGCTCCTCATCTGGTAGCTCGCATCCTCACCGCTCCTCATCTGGTGACTCGTATCCTCACCGCTCCTCATCTGGTGCCAGTGAAAGAATCTCAGTGCCAGCACAGAGCTCCTGCATCAAACTTGCCCCCTCTTCTCTCTCTCTCTCTCTCTCTCTCTCCCTACTCCCTCTCCCCTAATAAAAGCAGTGTGGGGATGTGTTCTCTCCAAGTGTACAGCTTGTTGAGGAGTGGTAATGAGTTGGTATCTGCCCCCCGCTGCTTCCCACCCTCCCCTGGCAGGGTCCTTTACAGCTGTATGACTCAGGGGCTAATTAGAACCACACCACCATATTGCTCTGCTGTGCTCCCCTCTGCTCTACTCTGCTCTGATCACTGGCTGGCTCTCTCTCACAGCTCCACAGCCTAGTCATCACACATGCCAATGTACAGGCTCACTGTGATGCTATAGCTAGTCCATGGACCTGTGGGCTAGTCTGTAGGCTAGTCAGTGGTAGTTAACTAGTTACAGATGTAGCTAGCTGATACTAGATAGAAGCTAATGTAGGAGGGGGACAAGACAACGGTGACCGCTACTGATGCCTACTGAAACCCACCACTCTGATCTGACCACACACACTCCTAAACTTCACCCATGACCCCTTAGACTTAAATCTAGGGGCCCCTCTTAGTTTGATCTCTTTAGGGTGTAAGGTTAATGAGCTGCCATGTTACTGATACCATATACCGTGCATTTGGAAAGTATTCAGACTCCTTGACTTTTTCTACATTTTGGTATAGCAATGCTCAAAGAAACACTCCTACTCCAGAAGGAAGTACATACAGAAGTATAGAGAACCATTTGTACAAACTGGCTGCTTTTTCATCAGCCCCAAACAAAACTAAAGGTGTAATCATAATGATACATTGCATTTGGAAACCTTTTCTACATTTTGTTACCTTACAACCTTATTCTAAAATTGATTTAATTGTTTTTTTTCCTCATCAATCTACACACATTACCCCATAATGACAAAGCAAGAACAGGTTTCTAGAAATTCTTGCTGCAGAGATAGTTGTCCTTCTGGAAGGTTCTACCATCTCCACAGAGGAACTATGGAGCTCTGTCAGAGTGACCATCGGGTTCTTGGTTACCTCCCTGACCAAGGCCCTTCTCCCCCGATTGCTCAGTTTGGCCCGGGCGGCCAGTACTAGGAAGAGTCTTGGTGGTTCCAAACTTCTTCCATTTAAGAATGATGGAGGCCACTGTGTTCTTGGGGACCTTCAATGCTGCAAAACAATGTTGGTACACTTCCCCAGATCTGTGCCTTGACGAAAATCCTGTCTCGGAACTCTACGAGCAATTCCTTCGACCTCATGGCTTGGTTTTTGCTCTGACATGCACTATCAACAGTGGGACCTTATATAGACAGGTGTGTGCCTTTCCAAATCATGTCCAATCAATTGAATCTCAAAGATGATCAATGAAAACAGCATGCACCTGAGATCAATTTCGAGTCTCAAGCAAAGGGTCTGAATACTTATGTAAATAAGTTATTATGTTTTATATTTTTTATAAATTTGCAAACATTTCTAAAAACCAGTTTTCGCTTTGTCATTTTGGGGTATTGCGTGATGAGGATTCTTTTTTATATTTAGGCTATAATGTAACAAAATGTGGAACAAGTCAAGGGGTCTGAATACTTTCCAAGGGCTTTACTTTAGATAATCAAATTTGTTTTAGGATCATATGATTTTGGAGCATTCACATTTATAAAGGCAATTTTCTTTCCATTATGGATAGATTTAAGGAAAGTGATTCTGCCTTCTCTGTCTTTACCCAAGATGGTGATTTTTAGGTTAATATATATAGTGCTTTCTGGAAGTATTCAGACTATTCTAAAATAGAGCTCTGAGACAGGATTGTGTCGAGGCACAGATCTGGGGAAGGGTACCAAAACATTTCTGCAGCATTGAAGGACCCCAAGAACACAGTGGCCTCCATCATTCTTAAATGGATGATGTTTGGAACCACCAAGACTCTTCCTAGTACTGGCAATCGGGGGAGAAGAACCTTGGTCAGGTAGGTGACCAAAAACACTGACAGAGCTCCATAGTTCCTCTGTGGAGATGGGAGAACCTTCCAGAAGGACAACTATCTCTGCAGCACTCCACCAATCAGGCCTTTATGGTAGAGTTGCCAAACGGAAGGCACTCCTCAGTAAAAGGCACATCACAGCCCGCTTGGAATTTGCCAAAAGGCACCTAAAGTACTCTCAGACCATGAGAAACAAGATTCTCTGGTCTGATGAAACCAAGATTGAACTCTTTGGCCTGAATGCCAAGCGTCATGACTAGAGGAAACCTGGCACAATCCCTACAGTGAAGCATGGTGGTGGCAGCATCATGCTGTGGGGATGTTTTTCAGTGGCAGGGACTGGGAAACTAGTCAGGATCGAGGGAAAGATGAACGGAGCAAAGTACAGAGAGCTCCTTGATGAAAACCTGCTCCAGAGCTCTCAGGACCTCAGACTGGGTTGAAGGTTCACCTTCCAACAGGACAACAACCCTAAGCACACAGCCAAGACAATGCAGGAGGGGCTTCAGGACAGGTCTCTGAATGTCCTTGAGTGGCCCAACCAGAGCCCCGATTGGACCCGATTGAACATCTCTGGATAGACCTGAAAATAGCTGTGCAGTGACGCTCCCCATCCAACCTGACAGAGCTTGAGAGGATCTGCAGAGGAGAACCCCCTCCCCAAATACAGGTGTGACAAGCTTGTGACATTATACCCAAGAAGATTTGAGGCTGTAATCGCTGCCAAAGGAGCTTCAACAAAGTACTGAATAAAGCGTCTGAATACTTATGTAAAGTTTCTTATTTTTAATACATTAACAAACAAAGTACTATTTTTGCTTTGTCATTGTGGGGTATTATGTGTTGATTGATGAGGGAAAAAAACAATTTAATCAGTTTTAGAATAAGGCTGTAAGGTAACAAAATGTAGAAAAGGTTTCCAAATGCACTGTATCATTTTGATTACACCTTTAGTTTTGTTTGGAGCTGATGAAAAAGCAGCCAGTTTGTACAAATGGTTCTTTATACTTCTGTATGTACTTCCTTCTGGAGTAGGAGTGTTTCTTTGTGCATTGCTATACCAATATGGTTTCTTGCTAGGATATCAAGACAGCTGGAACATTTGATAGGAATATTAAGGCCATTCAAATTCCAAGAGAGAATAGCTAGTGTTTCCATCATATATTAAAAAGAAGAATGTACAATTAATTATGTAATTGAAATCTTTAGTGTTAATAAAACCCATGGATGTAAAACAGGAAAACCAATTGCTAGCAGCACTGTCTTACCATCTAAGTCAAGCAGGAACACCGGATGTTATTGTTCATAGGAGCCTTAGAAGCCTCAACGTCTGATCTGGTTATTTGTGGCTTTACTAATAAACTAATTTACAGCAAACTGGCTGAACAGCTGAATGGCTCCCAAATGTCTTTGGTGTGCTGTTTCCATTGGGTTTTTATATGTGTCATTTGTAAGGTACTAAACTGAGGCTTGTGGTTGGGGATATAGAATTGGACTCGGCCTTTGTGGCCTCACTCGACAGGCCTGCCCGCTTCATGCAATCACCCTTACATTTTTCACACACTTAAAGGCTTAGTGAAAGCAAAGACCCTCATTTCTTTGAAAAGAGCAAGGCTTGATAGAAAAGTAATGTAGTAGCATGATGTAGTAATTTGCATGCAGTCTGACAATATTATTTGTCATTTGAAAACAGAAGCTGACCAATGATCAACCAGGTATCTAATTAGTCATGATTAGGGTTGCACATTTTGGGGAATATTCAGAGGTGGAAACTTTCTGTGGGAATTAACAGGAATATATGGGAATAAACCTTAGACACAATTTAGTTACGAATTGAACTTTAATTAAATTAGTTGACTCTTCACATGGGATGATTTCACTGAACAACAAAAGAAAGGGAATATTGAATGATCCCCAATGATCCATCGCATCTCCCAAAAACGTTTTCAACATACATATGTTAAATGATAGTCTAGAAACTAAAGCTTTGGTTGTCTTCCTTTCAGGCTTCCATGTCTTCTCCATGGACCTCCTCAATGTCCACCTCTTGAACATCAGACTCTGAGGCCTCATCTTCACTGTCACTTTCCAACCTAGTTGAGGATGGCTCGTTGTCAGTCTCAAAAAGCCTCAAAGTTGCCCGAATGGCCATTAATTTCTCAACCCTTGTATTGGTCAGCCTGTTGCGTGCTTTGGTGTGTGTGTTCCCAATGATGTTGGTGGGATTTGATGGATGATGGCGGCAAAAGGGGAAAGATCCTCAGATCCACAAAGTCCCTTCCACCAGGTGGCTGATGAGATATGTTGGCACGACTGCCATATTGCATCTCCATCCCAAAGCCCTTGCTTGGATGTGTACTTTGCCAGACTGCCAAGAACCTTGCCCTCATCCTGGCCAAGGTGGAGAGACACGGTAGTGATGGCACCATAGGCCTTGCTGATCGCTGCACCAGACAGGATGCTCTTGCCAGCATACTTGGGCGCCAACATGCACGCTGCGGCATGTATGGGCTTCAGGCAGAAGTCTTCACACTTTTTGATGTATTTCAGAAGTTAAGTTTCCTCTGCTTGGAGCAACAGTGAAGTGGGCAGGGCAGGACAGTACGGATTTCTTCTCTTACATCTGCAAGCAGAGTCTGAACATCAGGCAGGATGGCATTGTCTCCCTCAATCCGTGCAATGGCTATTGCTATTGGTTTCAGGAGTTTCAGGCTGCTTACCACTCTCTCCCAAAATACATAATCGAGGAGGATCCTCTTGATGTCCATATCGGCAGACTGTGATATGGCCATTTCTTGGAGAGACTCCTTCCCCTCCAGGAGACAGTCAAACATGATGGCAACACCACCCCAACGGGTGTTTCTGGGCAGCTTCAATGTGTGGCTCTTATTCTTCTCACTTTGCTTGGTGAGGTAGATTGCTGCTATAACTTGATGACCCTTCACATACCTAACCATTTCCTTGGCTCTCTTGTAGAGTGTATCCATTGTTTTCAGTGCAATGATATCCTTGAGGAGCAGATTCAATGCATGATCAGCACAGCCAATGGGTGTGAGGTGAGGGTAGGATTCCTCCACTTTAGACCAAGCAGCCTTCTTGTTCGCAGCATTGTCTGTCACCAGTGCAAACACCTTCTGTGGTCCAAGGTCATTGATGACTGCCTTCAGCTCATCTGCAATGTAGAGATCGGTGTGTCTGCTGTCCCTTGTGTCTGTGCTCTTGTAGAATACTGGTTGAGGGGTGGAGATGATGTAGTTAATTATTCCTTGCCCACGAACATTCGACCACCCATCAGAGATGATTGCAATACAGTCTGCTTTCTCTATGATTTGCTTGACCTTCACTTGAACTCTGTTGAACTCTGCATCCAACAAATTAGTAGATAAAGCATGTCTGGTTGGAGGGGTGTATGCTGGGCGAAGAATATTCAGAAATCTCTTCCAATACATGTTGCCTGTGAGCATCAGAGGTAAACCAGTTGCATACACAGCTCGAGCAAGACATTCATCAGCATTTCTCTGACTACGTTCCTCCATTGAGTAAAAAAAACACGTCTGATTCCAGGAGGACCATGAGCTGTTGCTATCGATAAGGTGTCTGATTCATCATTTTCACCTTGAATAGAAGTAGAGGGACTTTTGTCAATAGATAGATAGATAGATAGATAGATAGATAGATAGATAGATAGATAGATAGATAGATAGATAGATAGATAGATAGATAGATAGATAGATAGATAGATAGATAGATAGATAGATAGATAGATAGATAGATAGATAGATAGATAGATAGATAGATAGATAGATAGATAGATAGATAGATAGATAGATAGATAGATAGATAGATAGATAGATAGATAGATAGATAGATAGATAGATAGATAGATAGTGAACCGGCAGTATGTACTAGTCATAATACTGTACAGTGAACCAGCAGTAGGCCTACCTGGGGAGGTGCTGATGTCTAGACTGACTCCAATACACCCCACTCACTCCAACCACCTCCTTCATCATCTCACAGTGTGTTAGTGATATGGTATGTTACAGTAGCTGCGGCCTGTGGACAGACTGAGAGCCTGTTTGTGAGATCCGGGAGGACGATGTGAAATCTGATCCCTCAGGAGGTTCATAAGGGAGTCGTTGATTATTTCACTACCTCCTCTGTTGAGTGTTGGGGTTTGAAGCCCCAGCTCCATGCTGCATTGGCGAGGCCACCCGATGGCCACATGGGAGCAGTTGCCGCGGTTAAATAAACCGGGTTTCTTCAAACGCAACTTGTTTCATCAATTGAGATATGACATGGTCAATAGTGAGCAGATTACTGACTTGGTATTTTCTCTCGGGCCCCAGCGAGAAAGACTTGTTTGTGTTACTCTATGGAGATTTCGCGATAGGGCGGTGAGTGATCGCACAGAGCGCTCATTCATTGTGGCGGTATAATAAATATAGGGTAGGGGAAATATGTAGGCAGATTACATTTTTACCATGTAGGCCCCTTTCAAATAAACAACTGATTAGGCTGCACTAATATTTTTTTATTTCAGTTCTGTAATTGCTGACTGCAGTGTAGATTTAAACCTGAGTGTGCTGTTGAAAGCATCAACCTGGTTTAGATATGGTTGAACCATGGTCCAGGTTGATGTTCCCACCACAGCAACAGTGCCTGAACAAGGGTCTCGAGTTTTCAACCGAATCCCCCAAGACTCTTTGATCTCACACGTTGGATTATTATATGAACCATGAGAGAATAATGTTTAGAGGAAATTATGCCAGTTAATCTCACTATGGCACATTTATTTTTTATTTTTCTGAAGAATAGTTTAGATTTTTAGCAATAGTTAGCTTTTTCTGTGTTCAGAAATGCGTGATTTTCTAATTTTCTAATCTAATTAGTGATGTCTGTTTCTCAAACAAAACTTTGATAATTTTTCCTTCAAATTGTATTTATTATGATAAATATCAAACATTTAATTATTCCAATCCAGGGTCCTTTGAATTTACTTTTTTTGTGGTAGCGTACCATTTTTGGCCATTTTGCCTATCCACAAATAACATGTCTATGCCCGCTATCCTTCATATTGCTTTTGTTTCCCTTCCGGACTACAGAATTGGTTTTCTGGCTTCTTTTTATTGTTTATTTGGAGTGATACATTGGACAGTGAACCTATGATTGATGCCTCTAGATGTTGGTATCAAAGCCTCCTGTATAAATGAAAATATTGTTATGACTTGAGTGCATATCACACATATTTTGTTTGAACAATATCCATAATGTTACTTGATACATATTTTATGCAAAGTATGTAAGAGAACAGGTGCTTAACATTAAATTGACAGATGACATTTGAAGTACATATGATAACAACAATCGAGCATATACCACAGTTCGGAGTCAGCTAGTCTGACTGCTGCTTTTGAAGTGAAGCCCACATTCTGTCTCGTCTCCAGCGTCCCACACCTAATCTCATTTATCTTAATGCTCATCCATCCTGTTATGTCCCAGTAGATTCATTTATGTTCCCCTAACCTCGTTAGGAGAGTCTTTCGCCTAACGCATGTCACTTTATAATCTAATGCACAGACAAATAGGCTAATAACTAGTCTTTATGTACATTTTAAATGCACCTGTTCACATGTGTATTGTTTATAAATGTATAACATAGTACTCAAGATACCAGCAAGTCTAGATAGCAGTCTTCTAATCAAAACACGCACTGGCTGATGTTTAGTGAAAAGTCGTTAGACTTGTTTAGTCATTTTATGCCATAAAAAGAGACTAGTTAAAATGCCCGTTAAGCATGTGGTCTGGAGTACGGTCCTGCTGTATGTCACTGTCAAGCAGACCTGTAATCTCTCCTCTTACCCCTCCCATTAATAATTACAATGGGATGTAACTCCTCGGAACCTCCTTAAAAGCTCTATGAGCAGTTCTGTAGCACAGCTCTGTTGTCTCTACACAGAAACACTCAGTATCAGACATATTGGCTATACAATGACTTAATTCTATACTATGTCTTCAAAGTCTATTGGATTGGTTTCTCTCAGCAAAGCCGTTTCTACTCAATGAAGCAGGGTGTGCAGGTTATTAATTTCTGTGTTGATATTCATTGTATTCATCTTCTTTTCCCAGAAATATAATGAAGACGAGGATGAGGAAGACAAGGAGGAGGAGAAAAGGGAGGAGGTGGAGTTGGAGGAGGATGACCTGATGTTCCAGGAGGACTTTGAACACAGGGATGGAGAAATGACCGGGGACGAGGTGGAGGAGACAGGAGAGGGGGAAGAAGGGGAAGGAGAAGAAGAGGAGGAGAGCACCAAGATGAAGATTCTTCGTCAGATAGCGGCGGTGGCGTCCAAAGTCAAGGAGATCATTGGGAATCTTATTACCACTGCAGGAAAAGTAGTGGTAACCATATTACTGGGCCTTACAGGTAAGTGCCCTCACTCAAACGAATGACTGACAATCCCAAAATTATCAACAGAGCAGTGCAGTTACTCAATTTCCAATTTGCTTGAATTTACTTGATTGAATCATTGATTGAATTGAATGACATTTTACCTATAAACTTTCAGTATTCAATTTTAAACATTTGTATGAGACATTACACAAATAAATGGTTAGGATGAACCTTGTTTCCCAAAGCCTTACTGAATATAAAACGTCCTTTGCTGAAGATTTGTTCATACTCTGGTGTGAAATGTACAAATCTGAGATGCGATCGGACAACAACGTAAAGTCAAGATTATTAAATACAATGCATACTGCTCCATCCAGTCTCACTGACGATGTTACATCAGTCACTATGTCCTCCTCTGCTTCTGTGCTGTTCCAGGCATCATGCTGCCCTCCCTGACCTCTTCAGTGTACTTCTTCGCCTTCCTGGGCCTGTGTACCTGGTGGTCCTTCTGTCGGACCTTCCACCCGCTCATTTTCAGCTGTCTGTGTGTCCTCATGGCCATCTTCAGCGCTGGTCATCTGGTGGTTCTCTACCTCTACCAGTTCCAGTTCTTCCAGGAGCTCATCCCACCCGGGGATAGCTACGCCAGGTGAGAATGTGTGTATGTGGGTCGTTGAACTCTAAGGACAACATCATCCAAAAAAACATAACACAACATCTGGATCATTTTGAATCACAGCATATCAGCACAACATCTGGATCATTTTGAATCACAGTATATCAGCACAACATCTGGATCATTTTAATCACAGCATATCAGCACAACATCTGGATCATTTTGAATCACAGCATATCAGCACAACATCTGGATCATTTTGAATCACAGCATATCAGCATAACATCTGGATCACTTTGAATCACAGTATATCAGCATAACATCTGGATAATTTTGAATCACAGCATATCAGCATAACATCTGGATCATATTGAGTATCAGCATATCAGCACAACATCTGGATCATTTTTGAATCACAGCATATCAGCACAATATCTGCATCATTTTGAATCACAGCATATCAGCATAATATCTTTGTGTGTAATCATCTTGATGTATAGGAACACAGGAACACTGAGGCTGAGGCTCTGACTGTGACCAATAAGATTACCCCCCCCCAAAAAATTGTCTAGGGCATAAAAAAGATCCCAAATTCCAATCAAGAAATCCAATCAAGTCTCAAAGACTGAGCCGATTGCATGTCTCAGAGTTGGTGTCAAGTGTTTGTCTGTTGGCTTTGGTCGTATCACAGCGGGTAAGTTACGATCCAACCGTGAAAGCGGTGGTATTTCTTGTGGAAGAGATCACTTGTGTCAAGTTGAAAGGGTGAATAATTATCCATCCCTCCCTCCCTCCCTCCATCTTTTCCCTCCCCCTTCTCTTTTGTCTCTCTTTATCTAAAAGAAAGAAAGGGAGAGGAATTCCTATGAAAAGCAGCACAGGTAGTTGTCAGTAGACGGTGCACCTTTAAGATTAAAGGGCCCTCCGATAAAACATGTGCACCGTCTGCCTCTCCGCTCCAGACAACACACAACAATGTGTTTGACATCTGCTGGAGGCTGCTTGTCATGCCATGGGAATTTTGTGTTTTGTGTGTAGTGAAGTGGAGATGAACTTGGTATTGACCCAAGAGGTTATGTAACGTTTGTCAAGGAATGATATAACATGTTCATGCTCAGTAGAATCTCTTTTAGATTTTTATCTTTAAAGATTGCCTCTGGGTCGGGGTGCTCCTGAGCCAAAAGGTATCCCCTAAATAAACTAAGGATTTGTGGTTTCATGAGTGAAGAAATTGACTAATATTACAGTGCCTTCAGAAAGTTTTCACAGCCCTTTACCTTTTCTACATTTTGCTGTGTTACAGCCTGGAATGAAAATGTATTTCATCGAGATTTGTTGTCACTGACCTACACACAATACCCCATGTCAAAGGGGAATTGAAAAGCTGAAATGTCTTGAGTCAAGTACTCAACCCCCTTGTTATAGCAAGCCTAAATAAGTTCATGAGTAAACATTTGCTTAACAAGTCACACAATAAGTTGCATGGGCTCACTCTGTGAGCAATAAAAGGGTTTAACATGATGCTTTAATGACTACCTCATCTCTGTACCCCACACATTCAATTATCTTTAACGTCCCTCAGTCAAGCACTGCATTTCAAACACAGATTCAACCACAAAGACCAGGGAAGTTTTCCAATGCCTCGCAAAGAAGGGCACCTATTGGTAGATGGGTAAAAAGAAAACACATTACATATCCCTTTGTGCATGATGAAGTTATTAATTACGCTTTGGATGGTGTCCTGAATAGAAATTGTTATGTTTGAGGCAAATCCAATAAAACAAATTACTGAATACCACTCTCCATATTTTCAAGCATAGTGGTGGCTGCATCATGTTATGGGTATACTTGTAATCGTTAAGGACTGGGGAGTTTTTTAGGATAAAAATAAAGTTAATGGAGCTAAGCACAGGCAAAATCCTAGAGGAAAACCTGGTTCAGTCTGCTTTCCACCAGACATTGGGAAATTAATTCACTTTTCAGCAGGACAATAACCTAAAACACAAGGCCAAATCTACATTTGAGTCATTTAGCAGACACTCTTTTACAGAGCGACTTAGAGTTAGTTAGTGCATATATGTTCATACCTTTTTTCAAACTGGTACCCTGTGGGAATCAAACCTACAACACGCCATGCTCCACCATCTGAGCTACACTGGAGTTGCTTACCAAGAAGACAGTAAATGTTCCTGAGTGGCCGAGTTACAGTTTTGACTTAAATCTGCTTGAAAATCTATGGCAAGACCTGAAAATGGTTGCCTAACAATGATCAACAACCAATTTGACAGAGCTTGATTATACATTTTTTAATAATTGGCAAATGTTGCACAATCCAGGTGTGGAAAGCTCTTAGAGGTGTGGAAGTCTCAGAAAGACTCACAGCTGTCATCGTTGGGGGGGTTTAAATACTTATGTAATCACGATAAGTTAGTGTTTTGTTTTTCATATACAGTACAATACCAGTCAAAAGTATTTCTTGATTTTTAATAGTGAAGACATCAAAACTATGATATAACACATATGGAATCATGTATTAACCAAAAAAGTTTGTCAAACAAATCAAAATATATTTTATATTTGGGATTCTTCTAAGTAGACGACAGCTTTGCAAAACTTTTTTCCTACTGGTCCCCCATGGGAATCAAACCCACAACCCTGACATTGTAAGCACCATGCTCTGCCATCTGAGCTACACGGGACTACAGGTGAGTATAAAGTATGCTGCCTCTATCCTATAACAGGAACCATCATAAACAATTTACACAAATGGGGTCCACATTTAATGGGAGGGAAAGAAGTGTCAGAATGATGAAGATATGAGATATCAGACCAAAACCTCCAGTTAAAACTCTCAAAGTATTTTCGAGATCTACCTTGTCTCTATGGGCATAGTATTTTGTATTTCAGATCATAGGTTAGAGATTAACGACCAGTCGAATCAGTTAGAAATGTTACTACCAAGAGATTATACTCGAAGGTACGGATTATATACTTGATTGTAACATTCTGTAGCCTGGCTCTAAAGTTTGTGCCGGCAGCATGTTCTCAAATCTTAAAAGTTATTGTACGATGATGTACAACCACTGAGCATCGGGAGACTACTGTAGAGTAAACAGATTTTTCGATTGTGATGGGTCCTAACTAACTGCTGCATTTCACCAAGATCTTAGTTAAGGTTAAGATAGGTATCCCACAAATCACTGTACTCTGCTCATCTCCCCACACATTCTATCCCCTTATTTAGGCCCAGGGTATCTGGACAAGTAGTCCCCTCTCCCCACGCACACTGAACTTGCACACTCTGATCTGGTACATTCCAGGTCCAGTGTCAACCCCCCCTCCCACACACACACACACACACACACACTCCCTCACCCAGTCTGGTGCATCTGGCCCCTCCGTCCATCCAGCCCCTATCAGGGCCCAGAGATTACCAGACCAGGGAGAGGTGGCACCGACCAGCTGACCCAGCTCCGGCTCCCCTCCACAGACCCAGGTGGTTCTCATTACGCCAGCTCATTCTTGGCCCGTGCAGAAATTACACAGCTGGTTTCAGGGAACTCGACACGAATTGTGGGAGCGAGCGAGAGAGGGAGAAAAATAATCTAAGCCCACTGGTTCAGAGAGAGAGAGAGAGAGAGAGAGAGACTAAGTAGTAAAGTAGATGCAATTCATCTAAATTAGAGCATGATCAGACTCTTTTTAGTAGGAGAACGCTGTAACAATGCTTGAACTATGCCTACAAGCAGCCCTGAGGATGGCTGGTCATTATAGTGTGTCTGTTGCTTGGTGCCGGTAGCATTGTTTTAGAAAGCCCTTAGTGAAGGATATAGGACTAATTGCTGAAAGCGCTCGTTCGCCCTGAAATGTGCCCCCAACTAGTTGCCCAAATCTGTAACTGAAGACAAAACACAAACACCTTACACACCAGTTGCTTGTGTGTGTCTGTGTGTGCATTCATGTGGTGTGGGGTGGCCCAAAGGGTTTTCTGTATTTGGAGTCCGCTGTAATGGTGTACATTATTGTTCTTTATACAACAGGTGGGTCTATTCCTGAATGCTTATTGGTTAAAACGGCATTCCAGCCAGTGTCTGTTCCACAAGTTAACACCGGCTAAATATATCACGTTAAAATGCCTATTTACTCTGTTCCATCTAACTGCGCAATCCACTGTCTCATCAGCCCAGCCAGGCAATTTATAAATGTAATCTCCGCTATAAAAATCATCTAGCATCGGAGAGACAGACAGACAGCAAGGTTTATACAAATCTCTGAAAACTAAATGTTAGTCCAAAAGAAATGTGAGATACAGAACAAAAAGACTGAACGACTGGGTCGCGTCTCTGGCAACCAAACCAATAGAATGAACGACCCCCACTGTGAGTTTTATATTTGTACTGAAACATAAAGTACACATGTTTAATGTTTCTTCTTGGAAGTACAGTGAAAGAATAAGCAAAGGGATGAGAAATAAAGAAGTAGGGTTATGTGTTGGGATCTTTCCCTATACGTCTGCACTCGTTTCTTCAATGAAATCCATTATTCTACCACTTGATCAGACCATTTTGCTGAATCAGAGTTAGTCTGTGAGGCAAAGGACCACCACTAATAGCTACAGCACTGGGCTGATTCGGTGCAGAGTTGCCTTGCCCCTGGGTTAAAACAAAGAACCCTCTGACAATCAAACAGGCACAATCACTACCAGCTTTGTAATTCAACATTTGCGGGCGAGGATACCGTTTTGGTTACTACCCAAGCTCTAGTTGAAATCGTGTGCTTTTGAATTTAGACCCAAACTGCGGAGTAAACAGTACTTGAGAGAAGAAAATGAAAATGTAACCCATAAAATGCTCAAATTAGAAGCAAATGCCAAATGGGGTTTTTGGTATAAGTGTTTATCGTAGCGCCAGCGCAATAATTGGTGTATCAATGACTCAGGCATCTGTGTGTTCTTGTTGTGTATCCAATCGGTGTTGTTTGCATGTAGTGGTGCGTATGACGCCACAAGTTACATCTTTCATCTCCTGCAATCCCTGTTGTGGATTAGTTATTATTTCTGAACCATGTTCACTGTCTTCCTGGGAAACCATGACAATCCATGGCAGATTAGAATGACCTATACAGTGCCCTGTGGCCTTTGGGTAAATCTCAATTATATATTTCCTTGATTCCTCATGTCCTCTCTCCTCCCCTCCTCCTCCTCCCCTCTGACCTCCAATGTGTTTTGAGAAGGAGGCAAGGAGGGAGGACACGAGGAATGAAATAAATCCTATTGACATTCATCCTATGCCACTTGATTGAAGACACACCAGTAGTCAGTGGTTAGCTTTTCCCAGCTGTGGCAGCAGTGCTTGGTCATGAAAGCATCTGGTTGGGAGGCTGGCTATGTCAAGGAGGCTGAGGAAATAACACTTCGTATTTATTCCTTTGGCCAGTTGAAAAGAGCCACTCACCAAAACCCATGGTGTTACTAAGTGTGTTCTAGGTTCTATCTATTATTAATACAAGCTTCAGTTTTAGAATGTTTGTGCACCTCAAGTCTCATAGGCCGACCTCTGTTATACTTACATTACTCCTAACAGGACATGAGGGCCGTGATCCCAAAGAAAACTATTCTGGTCAATTATAGTGGCAGGATATAAATCCAAAATGAAAGACTGCTGGAGTGACTATTGTGCACTTTGGCATCTCTCCCTCTCTTTTCTCTCTTTCTGTCCTCCCTTTCTTTTCTATCCTTTACCCAAGAGACATCTGTTGTTGTTTTGCTCGCTGACTGCCTTCTTTAGTGTTATTAAAATAGAGAGAGAGAGAGAGAGAGAGAGAGAGAGAGAGAGAGAGAGAGAGAGAGAGAGAGAGAGAGAGAGAGAGAGAGAGAGAGCGCGAGAGAGACCAAAACATTGTTACTGCTGGTGTAAATTGAAAGTGTTTCTGAGAGCATTGTGAGTTTTGTGGTTCTGGAGACATGCTTGAACCAGTTGCAGTTGTTTATACCAGTGACTTTATCTTGGTGGGTCCTCAGCACCGGGTCGCAGCCAGTACTCTAACTACATTTATTATCTAATTGAAAATACACAGCATTGTAGAAACATGTCACACTGTGTTTCAAGTCTTGTCCATGTAAAAAGTGTGTGTTTGATCATTTACGGTATGTGAGTATATGACTTGGGAGAACTAATCAAATGTACTGTCTGGTTATGCTACTGATCAGGGTTACCATTCCAGAGAATGCTGTACCAGTAAAAGTTTATTTTTTACATTTAGCCAATTGCCAAGACGCAGAGGGGGGTAATTCTAATTAAAGAGGGAATGAAAGTTGAATTCTGCAATATCCTCTTCTGACTGCTGCTATTCTCTGATTCTCAGAATCCCTTCCCCCCATTCTGGTTATTTCTCTCTCTCTCTCTCTCTCTCTCTCTCTCTCTCTCTCTCTCTCTCTCTCTCTCTCTCCATCCATCCATCCATCCATCCATCCATCCATCCATCCATCCATCCATCCATCCATCCATCCATCCATCCATCCATCCATCCATCCATCCATCCATCCATCCATCCACTTCTCTTGCTCTCTCTCTCTCTCTCTCTCTCTCTCTCTCTCTCTCTCTCTCTCTCTCTCTCTCTCTCTCTCTCTCTCTCACTTTCTCTCTCCCTCTCTTTCTCTCTCCCTCTCTTTCTTTCTCTCTCTCTCTTTCTCTCTCTCTCTCTCTCTCTCTCTCAGCTCTACGTGGGGAATGGCATGTCAATAGATTGTGGCTGGATTGTTCTCAGATTGTCAAGAGCACTTCAAGATCAACATCCCCGCACAACTGTCTAAGAAATAATACTCTCTCCACCCCACCCCATTTTTCTCCCTCTCTCCCCCCACCCCGTCCTTCCCTCCCTCTCTCCCTTCTACCTCCCTCCCTCCACCAGTCTGTTTGGCATCTCGTCGGTGGTACAGACTGACTGTTCCTACACCTGGATGTTCCGGGTCAACCCGTCGCTGGCCTGGCACCACTATGTCAACCCCATCATGCTGCTGGTGCTCTACTACACCCTGGCCACGCTCATACGCCTTTGGCTCCAGGACCCCACAGACACGGTGAGTTAATGTTATCGTAACACAGCAGCCATTTTGGGGTAGGCCCCCGGTGGTACATGGTGAGTTAACTTTGTGGTAACACCGACGCCATTTTGGTTCAGGGCCCTGTGATACACTGTGTGCTCCCCTACAGAATCCACAATGCACCAACATGGCGGCGGTCTAACTGTATAGGGTCTACTGTAACATCACCACCATTTTGGTGCAGTGTAGCTGTATTTTCTAATTGAAAGGACTGTTTCAATGTGTGGTTCAAAACATGGGCGTATCCATATTTACGGAATGAGTCACCCGTTCAGTATGTGTCACACTAAATTGACACAGAGGAAACCTGCACATTCTTCCTCACATCCACAGTTCTTGGAAATGGTTGGATCTTACGAAAATCCACAGATTTGCAAGGAAATGTATAGATTTCCTAATCACCTAAAAAAAAATGTTTTTTATTTTCTACTGATCTGTTCAACAGGTGCCTGATGGGGGCAAAGTGGGGGATCTGGGTGAAGGGGAGGAGCCTGGGGTCGATAACATCACTCCCACAGCAGAGAAGAGGAGAGAGCTGTGGAGGATGACTCACTACACAGAAGAGAGAAATGTACACAAACATCCTGACTATGTACTGCAGTAATATAACACACCTGTACTGTAGTAATATTATACATACCTGTACTGTAGTAATATTACACACACCTGTACTGTACTGTAATAATATAACACACACCTGTACAATAGTAATATTACACACACCTGTACTGTAGTTTACTGTATTACTGTATATTTCATTGCCCTGCAACGTCCTGTAATTTCCATGTGTAAGGTGTTGTGTGTGTGCCAATACTGTCACTAGTCATGTGTTTGTAACCAAACATTGAGTATCGTATGAAGGCAGTCTTCATTTTATGTATTTTTTTTTCTAGCTTCTTTCCACCCAAGATGGATACAGCACATCTGAGGTTAGTATGCTATTCATTTCTAGATGTTGTAACTTGCAACATGAAGCAACATTTATTACCTAGTTTTGAGAATATTTGAGTTGCTTGGAAACAGACCCAATCAGACGTCACTTAGCCAACAAATATCAAGTAAATAAAACCTATTGGTCAAGCAAAGACATTGAAGATAACACATTCATAAACTTAGTAACGCTATTCTGAATCTCCCCACTAAGGGCATTTTTCTACCCAAGGTGTTGATAGTAACCTCCAATGGATCTCGTCCGGACTATGTCCCCACCAACGGGCCGCTGAGACTGGACCTGTACTCCACACCGCAGTACAAACCAGGCCAACCAAGGCCAGACCTGGGTTAGTATCACCCACCACACAGGTTGGCATTTATTGTCATGGATTTTGCCCTGGAGGCAGCAATGCAGAGTGGTCACTAGCTGGCACAGCCACAAAGTCATCAAATCTGTCTCTAACCTTAACCATAACCTTAACCACACTGCTAAACCTAATGCCTAACCCTAAACCTTAAATGCAGCTGGCTCATCTAGCGGAAATCGCTCAGTTCTGCCTACAACCGTCAGCCTGCCACACACAACTCATGCTGGAGAACAGCAGCACTGGAAAATAGGACAATCACAAGGAGTGTGAAAAAGAGGGAGCTTTGCTTCTCAAGGCTGACAGCGGTTATTAGATGATGATTCCCATCCGGTTCTCAAGATGCTAACAGCTCCCTCCCTCCCTCCCTCCCTCCCTCCCTCCCTCCCTCCCTCCCTCCCTCCCTCCCTCCTCCCCTTTACTTCCCTCCCACAGAGAGAAAGGACAGCAGTGTGTATGAGGTGGCGGGGGTGTGTGGCGAGGGTTCGGAAGAAGAGACGGCGGGAGGTGCGATGGCAATGGCGCCAGAGGAGGTGGGGGGCGCGGCACGAGCAAACGCAGCGGTAACGACCTTCAGGTTCATCATGAAGCAAAGCTACATCTGTGCTCTCATCGCAATGATGGTGAGTCGTGTGTGTGTGTTATGTCTGTCAGAGGAGCAAGGAACAGTCTGCCTTTTCAGTCCCAGATGACGGCGGGGGCTTCAGGATACACACACACACAGCCTCCCGGTGGCCAATCTAGTCATTAGTGGTGACAGCTTACAGCCAGCCCCTGTTGGCCATGGGTAATGTGTAGCATGTAGTTCCCAAGCCCCACTGATATAGGACTTCAGAAAGCAGGCGGGCGGGGTAGGGCTGGGGGGGGGGTGCGCCTATTGTTTTACCTCATATAAAAAGGAATAGATGTGTGTTCTCTCTCCATTGGTAGTTAGTTAGTGGAGCACTGCTGAGGCCCCTGGAAGGCTGAAAGGTGGTGGTGTGGGTTGATGTGTAGAAGGCTTCCCTCTCTCATGAGAAACAACTCTGTCTCTGTTTTTCATACTTCTTTTGATCTGCTGGTCAATGGATATTCAGTAACCAATCTATGCCATTGGCTGATCTCACTAAAGTGGTTCCTTTAGTAACACCAGTGACACCAATGATATTTTATTATTCACAGTGTCAGTTCCTAACATGAGTGGCTTGATGATCTAGCTTTCTCTCTCTCTCTCTCCTCCCTCCCCATCTACCCCTCCCCCCCCCCCCAGGCGTGGAGTATCACCTACGTGAGTTGGCTGACCTTTGTGTTCCTCATCTGGTCATGCACGCTGTGGATGGTGCGCGACCGACGCAAGTACGCCATGATCACTTCCCCCTTCATGGTGTTTTATGGAAACCTGTTGATCATCCTACAGTACATCTGGAGCTTTGAGCTCCTCCAACCCGTGCCTGGGCTCTTCTTAAAGAAAGAGGTGCCCTTCCGGGAACTGGGCTCCAAGATGCTGTGCCTGCTGAGTTTCTGGCTGCTGCTGAGACAGGCGTTGACAGAGAGGAAGGAGAGCCAGGAAGAAGAGGAGGGGCTATCGGACATTAAGGTCATCCATGGCCACCAGAAGGGTGAGACGGCCCCTGAGTCAGTTAGTTAATCAGTTAGTCAGTCCGTCTGTTCGTCTGTCCATCTGTCTGTTGGTCTATCAGTCAATCAGTCATTCTGTCAGTCCGTCTGTTCTTCTGTCTGTCTGTCTGTCTGTCTGTCTGTCTGTCTGTCTGTCTGTCTGTCTGTCTGTCTGTCTGTCTGTCTGTCTGTCTGTCTGTCTGTCTGTCTGTCTGTCTGTCTGTCTGTCTGTCTGTCTGTCTGTGAGTTCCTGGTGAGAGTATGTACAGTTCTAGATGAAGGCATGTAATGCAAACTTTCACATACATCTCCAATTGACTTCACTTCATGATATAAACAAAATATAACCATGAATTAGGATTCTGCTCCATGTGAATAACCTCACAGACAAATTTTGCCGTAGCTGTGTTAGTTTATCCCTCAGTTGTTGTTGTTGTCGTCATCGTGGCTGTAGTCGTTGTTTCAGCTCTTCCCTCCCCTGTGTTCCCTATAGAGAAGGAGGAGGACGTGGATGAGAGCAGTGGCCACAGGGAGATGATGCAGGTGCTGGGTAACACGCTCATGGCCATGTTGAACAAGTACTGGATCTACATCTGCGCCGGCATGTTCTTCTTTGTCAGCTTCGAGGGACGCATCGTAATGTACAAGATCATCTACATGATGCTCCTCCTCTTCTGTGTGGCCTGCTACCAGGTGCTGTTACTGTAGGCTTACTGTACCTTCCTCTCTGGCTGGCTCTGTGCAGGTTTTTTTTCTGTACATCAGGAGTGTCTATGAAAACCAAACTACACCTACTAATAGTGAATGGTAATTTGAACGTATGTGTAGGTTGTGTTTTTAGAATAGAAGTCCTGGGTTTGTAACAGCCTACCTCTCTGGTCATCAGGTGCACTATGAGTGGTGGAGGAGGATGCTGAAGTACTTCTGGATGTCTGTGGTGGTTTACACCATGCTGGTCCTCATCCTGGTCTACACCTTCCAGTTTGACTCCTCCATCCACGTCTGGTCCGACATGACCGGCATGAGCAAAGACAAGTGAGTAGAGAGAGAGAGAATACATGTGCATGTGTGTGTGTGCGTGTGTGTGTGTGTGTGTGTGTGTGCTTGGCTGTATGCACAAATACACACCTGTATGTGTCTTTATCACCATTCCGTGTCAACCGCCCTCCTCCCCCTGTCTCTCCCTCCTCCCCCCGTCTCTCCCTCTTCCCTGTCTCTGCCTCCTCCTTCTGTCTCTCCCTCCTCCCCCTGTCTCTCCCTCCTCCCCTCTGTCTCTCCCTCCTCTCCCCTGTCTCTCCCTCCTCCCCCTGCCTCTCCCTCCTCCCCAATGTCTCTCCCTCCTCCCCAATGTCTCTCCCTCCTCCCCAATGTCTCTCCCTCCTCCCCCCTGCCTCTCCCTCCTCCCCACTGTCTCTCCCTGTGTAGACTGGAGGATCTGGGCCTGGAGAAGTTCTCTGTCCCGGCTCTGTTCATGAGGATCTTCATCCCCACCTCCTTCCTGTTGGTCTGCATCCTCCACCTGCACTACTTCCACCAGCGCTTCCTCCTGCTCACTGACATCAAGACGGTGGCCGACAAAAAGAAGAGCACAATCACCAGGTGGGTCTCACAAATAGACTTAGATAGACATAGCATCATGGTATCTGTCCCATTATGGCATCTGTGAGAGCATGGGCAGCGCCATTGAGGCCATCTCCATTTTGAAGTAGTCCATTTTCTTCTTCTAATACTTCTATGAGTTGATAAACAAACTGAAAGGGTCCACACTGCCACCTAGAGTCTGTTGTTTGAACAGGTATAAAGCCAAGGTTGGTCGATTTACTGCCACCTACAGTTATGGAATATTTCCTGACGAGTATAATTAATTGGCTGATCCCTCCTGGTGACCTGGATGGAATTACAGTATGTGACCCTGCCTTAACCCATAGGAAGTCCCACCCAGTTGATTATTTCAACATGAAAGTCCTCAATGGCGCTGCCCATGCTATAACAGGCTTTTGGGCATTAGAGTCTATCTCTATGGTGTGGGAATGTGGGTCAGGAAAGTAAGATTTTACTCTCTGGCAGTGTCCATGGAATTGACCGTTTTACGACCTGATCTCACCGAGACCACTAAGTCTCATATGATTCAAAATTATTTGACAAAGGGTCACTCCATGTTCAATCAACGCAACAGGTATTTCCAAGCTCTAATTAAATCAATATCAGTGCTATTTCTCTTCAACAAATGTGTCATATTTGAGGCAAACCTGATACGAGAAAATTCTGACAATGGTTGCCTTGACAATCTATACAATATATGGTCATTTTCCACATCATATACACTTAGTGATTGTCGCAGTTGGCTTTTTATTTATACAACTTCTCATGATACCTCATCACAATTCACACCAAACAAATCACTGCAATACTATATCACTGTATCAGCAATTTTGCCTGGATGGTATACTGGTCTGGTATCGGGCTCTAGTAGCCTCTAATTGAATTAAAACTGTCCACACTCTGTCCCTCAAGGGTATCCTTTAATTGGTGTGTGGAATCTACCATGGGTATCTATTCTCCATGCCCCTACTGGCTGGCAGTTGAACTGTAATGCCCCCTCTTTTTATCTGTTCAAGCCTTTAATCATTGCCTGTTGTACCTTTAGCTTTAGGGCACCTGTTGTAGCTTTAGCTAACATGTTGTTGTCATTCAAGCCAACAATGGTTGTGTTTATCTTGCATACACAGGCACGCACACACACACACACATGCCCTCACCATGGAAAGCTATGCAAAGCTAGCCTTACCCCTTAAAATATATTGTCTTTCATCGTCTCTAAAATAAAAAAATATCTTGTTATTTCAATATTGTTAGTTGTCCGTAAGGGATTCCATGCACATACCATGCTTTTACTGCAATCTCCTCCATGTCAATCAGTGTCTGAACAGTGTCAAGGGGAAACACCCCATAGTTCAGGATGACTAAGTGGTGCCATACTGCCTCTGACATAAGCTGCTTGCCTGGGCAAGCCCTCTGTATAGCCTCCCTGGTCTTTCACTCTGACCCATTTCCAACTAGCTCTAACATGGTGTCAAGTTAAAACACTAAACACCTCTGAACTGTGTTTTGCATGTATCACTGCACAAGGTGCAGTGCAAGTATGGGTGGAATGTAATGCAAGGATTAATAACATCATAATGTCATCCCATGCTCTTTTATTGAAAGCATATTTTGATTTAAGAGATTGCGAGTAAATGGTAAATAAGCTCTCCATAAGTTAGAATACTTTTTACAGTACAGAACAGAACTTGTTATGAGGAGAAAGAGGATGTATGGACTGGATAGAACAGTACAGAACTTGTTATGAGGAGAAAGAGGATGTATGGACTGGATAGAACAGTTATGAGGAGGAAGAGGTCGTATGGACTGGATAGAACAGTACAGAACGTGTTATGAGGAGGAAGAGGCCGTATGGACTGGATAGAACAGTACAGAACATGTTATGAGGAGGAAGAGGCCGTATGGACTGGATAGAACAGTTATGAGGAGGAAGAGGTCGTATGGACTGGATAGAACAGTTATGAGGAGGAAGAGGTCGTATGGACTGGATAGAACAGTACAGAACGTGTTATGAAGAGGAAGAGGTCGTATGGACTGGATAGAACAGTACAGAACGTGTTATGAGGAGGAAGAGGCCGTATGGACTGGATAGAACAGAACAGAACGTGTTATGAGGAGGAAGAGGTCGTAAGGACTGGATAGAAAGGTTATGAGGAGGAAGAGGTCGTATGGACTGGATAGAACAGTACAGAACATGTTATGAGGAGGAAGAGGTCGTAAGGACTGGATAGAAAGGTTATGAGGAGGAAGAGGTCGTATGGACTGGATAGAACAGTACAGAACATGTTATGAGGAGGAAGAGGCCGTATGGACTGGATAGAACAGAACAGAACGTGTTATGAGGAGGAAGAGGTCGTATGGACTGGATAGAACAGTTATGAGGAGGAAGAGGCCGTATGGACTGGATAGAACAGTACAGAACGTGTTATGAGGAGGAAGAGGCCATGTGGACTGGATAGAACAGTTATGAGGAGGAAGAGGCCGTATGGACTGGATAGAACAGAACAGAACGTGTTATGAGGAGGAAGAGGCCGTATGGACTGGATAGAACAGAACAGAACGTGTTATGAGGAGGAAGAGGTCGTATGGACTGGATAGAACAGTACAGAACGTGTTATGAGGAGGAAGAGGCCGTGTGGACTGGATAGAACAGAACAGAACGTGTTATGAGGAGGAAGAGGCCGTATGTACTGGATATGTATCTCTGTTGTTTACACCTGTCACTTTGAGACCAGAGGACATGAAGGGAAGGAGACAGAACATGTACTCTCTTGATAATTACTAGAGGGACCCAGCCTGACAATGTCTCTCCCGTGAACTAGAATTAGAGGCTTTGTCCATTCTAGTAGTTATTTTTCTATTGTGTTCCTGTGTGGCTCAGTTGCTAGAGCATGGCAGATTGCAATGCCAATTATCCTGAGTTCGATTCCCTCTAGGGACATTTAAATATATATAGATATATGTGTATATATAATACAGTATATATTACTGTTATATTCTATTCTCCACTCCCAGGTTGGTGCACCTAGACGGCAGTCTGGCAGACATCTCTCTGATCAAACCCACCCTCACTGTGACCACCAAAGAGGAGGAGGCTGGGGAGAAGGTGCAGCTGGAAGAGAAAGAAGAGAATAGAAGGTATGAGGAGGAGGAGGAGGAGAGGAGGAGGTATGAAGAACCACTGGATCACTGCAGCAAGGCGGAGAGCTACACCTGCCCCGCCAAAGCACAACCAGAGTCTCCGGTCGACGAGATGTCAGGTACCGACGGACAGACTCACACAGACATAGGGATAACAAATAAACCTTCAATGAAAATCGCAAAATGTTGGATCAGTTTGCAAGCACCTTCATTCATCTAATACAAGTTTATATATCTCATATAGAAGCCTTCATCTAAAATAATTAATCATCTGGAATAATTTGATAAGTAAACATTGTACGTTGGCGGCGGTAACCTATAAAACAATTGATAGGTTCTGATTGTGACGCCAAGTACATAGACTTTATATTTTGGTGGAGTGTAATAAAATAATTGATTGGATGTGATTGTGACATATCCCAATAAGCCAGGGTTTTATTGGAGTGATGGTGAGTCAGGCATGGAGAAAAAGGAAGACAGGAAACAGATGGGAATGAAAGTGTCTAGACTTGTTTGATGAACAAACAAGCTTGGAAGCCGTGTTTAGCCAGAGTTATTCTCCTCTAGGACGTATCATTCTATTATGGTATCCTGAATACACCTCTTTCTCAGAGGTCTTTTCTCCTAGGTTGTCATTATTGTTACACTGTCCTTTATGCAGTAGCCCAAGGCTAAGTTGCTAGTCATAGTAAGTATGGAGGATTTTGGTTGTTGAACTCCCATACGGCAGTGAGGCTACATACGATCTAATTCTCTAGTAGTCTTTTCCCAGTGAATGATGGGTTAATTTGATGCTGGCACATTTCATTTGGCATTGATTGTCTAGTGAGTGAGAATAATTCTTCCTCTGTTTAAATGTGTGTTTGGTTCAGTTTAGTTTACTAGGATACCCATTAGCTACACCACATGCAGCAGCTACT